>LPNX010158638.1:36416-47338 GCA_001517045.1 Pseudotsuga menziesii | reverse complement strand
TCTATCGGACCTAAAGAAAACAAATTATTTAGTTTGTTTTAAAATTGTATTTCTATGCTCAAAGAGCTTGGAGAGAAGCATCCCGAGCTCACTATAATTTTCACAAGTTAAAAGGCTAGGAAGGTCAGGATTGCAACAAATATTATGAAACTGAGATCTAATGTGGGCGTACGCAGGGCACTCTAAGAGGAAGTGATTTTCATCCTCAATGTTTATATTCTCACAGAGGTGGCAGATCCTTTCCACCCATGGTGTTTTAGGAACTGCCCAACGACATGTTTCACTATGTAGCTCATGAGAGTTCGTTTTAATCTTGGCTATATTAATTTTTTTCTTTGAACTAGTCAAAAATACCTAATGGATAAAGGTTTAATAAAGAATAGTTCAAAGTTTTAGATTTACAAAATGTTTATTCATTTTTATTATTTCAAAGTGTAGTGAACGGTATAAAAATATCTTGTAGTCGAAAAAGAATACCCTGGCTTCTCTAAGCAAATGACCAAAACTTACCTCTCACTGCATTTTCCCATGTGAAGACTTAGAAGCCCTTTACATGATCTCCAACATGAAAAGAAAAGGTGATCCATATGGCATCTCCAACAAATCAACATCCATTCTATTGTATAATGTTAACTTTAACAATCTTACAATTGAATTAATTGATGCACTCATCACCATTTTCAGTAATCAAAGTCAATTAAGTTTCCAGTAGCAATTCATTGATTTATAGGAATAACAAGAATTTACAATCTCTTTCATCGACTTTGAAAGTGACTCGTTAATGATGATGTTATTTTTATGTTATCTATACATTATGAATCCAATTCCAAATGATTGCATCATCTAACTTTAGTTCTATTAGTTCATGTTTCATAATTTGTATCGAGATCTATGAGATCTCGCATATTGTACACTGCTTTAATCATGCCTAGCTCATTCCTTTATATTCAATGAATATAAAATTAATTTAATTATTTATATGATTGTCTCTTTATTTTATTTATATGTTAATGTTAACTAATTGCTTATGTATTTTTTTATTCAAATTGGAATCATATTTTCAATTAACACAAAATTGTTTTTTATTTAATAATGAAATCATTTTCACTTACATTTAAGTGAAGTACCATTATCATTAACCAATCACAAGTAATTTGATTGTAATGCTTTCACATAATAAATATTATATTTAAAACAAATCTTCTAATATAGTGAATGAAGGTGTATATTAAATATATTGATCTTATTATGTTGATAGACATTTTTATTTGAAATTTGGGGTGGACTAACGCCTGTGTTTTTTCATGTATGGATGAAGATGAGACAAGTGTACTGTCGAGATTAATTCTATAGCAATCGTTCAAAATTTGAAATAAACAATTATATATATATATATAAAACTGGTAGCTAGTTGATGAATGGATAATTGATAGCAATGCATGGATAACTCATAATTGATGAATGGATAACCAACATTTCATGGCACATAACTAGAAAAATGTGAGATAAAAAGAAAAAAAAGAAAAAAAATAATTGATAGTTGACAAATGGATAACAGGAAGAATGTCAGTGATAACATGTAGCTAGGCATGGATAACTCACAGTTAAACCCGTTTAACTAAAAGTATAGGACGAATAAAAAAATATTTCCAAACTGTCTTCCATTCCATAACTATCTCTCAACAATTTGATCCCTATCGATGTGATCCAACCACAAACTATGTGGGTGTGCTAGTCCTATTCTAAATCATTCATATATATATATATATATATATATATATATATATATATATATTCTAAAATTTAAAAAAAAAATCGCCATTCATTAATATTACCACAGTGTTTATGTGGAAATAAAGGCATATAGATATATCAGTTACATCGTGCAAAAGGCTCTTGTAGGAATAGAGTGAAGTCTATCAATCATCCAAAAATTATTTGTCACATGTGAACCATAATTGTGGCAAAATATATTCACGTGGACCTCCAAAAAGAGACTCAAAAAAAATAACAGCATTTGTAATGGAGAAAAAACATATTGTAGCAGCGCTAAGCTTTTTGTCTTATGCATTGTTAACCAATGTGTGGACACATATCATATTCAGTGATGGTATCATTTAAGGATTCTCATAAGTGCCAAACACCATCTCTCACATGAAGTCCCAACTTAGAAAGATTGTATGCCCTAGCATTCTTCTCTCTAGAAATATGATGGAAGTTTATTACCTGGAAAAGACTAGCAATCTTGATAAGGTCTTCATATAGAGGCTTCAGATAAATGTTTTTTTGGGGTCTATTGAGCTGCATCCAATTAATGATTAATTTTGAATCCCAAACATTTATAATTTTTGTACACCCTTTGAATTGGCCAACAACAATACACCCTTTGAATTGACCAACAACAAAACAAGTTTGTATGCCTTCAATGTTATTTGATTGTTAAATGCATTGCCAAAAACAACCGTAAACTTTGAACAAACAAGAATCTGACAGAAATAAGAAACTTCCTCCACAACCCATTCTAAGCTAACCTTAAGAGACACCATCAAAATAAGCCCAAGTTCCATATTTGTCTATCACATTTTATATATATACAAACATACAAATTTCATTTTAAATGACATTAATAATGAAAAAATTATTAGTATATAAATATCCACAAAACATCATTATCTAAATAACTTTATACATAAGAAGAAGTTGAACTCTTTAACATCAAGTTATGAATATATCAGTTTTTTTAGCCCCAAGGGTTAGCTCAATTGGTAAGACGTGCGTATTCTCTCTCGGTTCGGGGGGAGGTTACGGGTTCAAGCCTTGAGTCCTCTGGGGTTAGGCCTTCTGCTAGGATGGCCGGCGGTTTACCACCTCTACCATCCACGAATGTGGGGAAGTATTGCTGGGTTTCCCGTGGATCTTTCCATCTGAAAATATATATATATATATATATCAGTTTTTTTTATATTATCATGAACATAAATATATTATAGTATATACTTTTTAGGTCATGGCATTAGCTATATAATATCCATAACTTGGTTCTCAAGCAACCTCCCTTAAGTGGCATATAGTAGTTTAACTTGTAAACTTAGAAGTCCCCAAGATTTTAATCTCAAGCAACCTCCCTTAAGTGGCATATAGTAGTTTAACTTGTAAACTTAGAAGTCCCCAAGATTTTAATTCATTAAGTGGTCCCTGTCCTAACATCATTAATGGATGTGTTTTCTAGCGTTTATTTATATCCATTATATATTTCCTTTGTCGCCATGCTTTGATGAACTCGTTATATATATATAATCAAATTAAAAGTTAGTAAATATGCACCAAAATTGGTGAGAAGTTGGTAGACAAACATTGTGAATATTTTTATAAATTTATAGGATTTATGTTTATTGAGATTTTTGATTAAAGGTTTTATTTTATATATATATATTTATATATTTATAAAATATATATATATATATATATATATATATATAAAATAAAATAAATATAAATATATTTATTTATTAATTAATTTTTATCATAAATAAACTTGTAAATAATTAAGCTATAATACTAAAAATTATATTAATTAATAAAAATCTCCAAAAACATATTACCAACATAAATATATTATTTATATAACCTTAAATTTTACTTAAAACAATATCAACTAATAAATTAAACTTAACAAACCAAACTATTTTATGATATTATCTTGATTACTAATAAACATAAATATATTATTTATATAACCTTTAAATTTAACTTAAAACAATATCAACTAATAAATTAAACTTAACAAACCAAACTATTTTATGATATTATCTTAATTACTAATAAATATATCTTTACCAACAACAATATCTATTTAAAGAGAAAATCCAAAAGCGGTTTATAACTTATAACCTCAAAATTAAAAGCAATATGTCTTATCCTATTCTTCTCATAGAAGTGGGTCTTTACCCCATTGAGAGAATTGCTATGACTAGGTACCTGATGTACAAGCATCACATAAATAACATGGGAAACGAGAGACTTCCAAAAATTGCTTTAAACTCAAGTCAAAACCAAGTACGCCTCAAGCGGTGTTGGTGTAAAGATACCATGGCTTGGTTAAACCATTGGGGCATTAATGAAAACGACATTTTGCATAACATTGACAATGTCAAAAATAATATTACTTCTAAGTTTAAAGAGAAATTCTGGTGTGAGGAAGAGAAAATTAAGATACTGTAAGGTGGTCATTAATCCTAACTTGGAAGATCAGAAGTATCTCTCGGCAGTAACTAGCTCACAGAACCAAGATTGGAACGAACTATCATGAACTCCTTAGCAAAACAAGGCGTTGGTATATTCCTAAAACTCCATGGGCGGAAAGGGTTTGCCATTTGTGTGAGTCTATGAGCGTTGAGGATGAAAATCACTTTCTCTTAGAGTGCCTTGCTTACACCCACATTAGATATGAGTTCCATAGTATTTGTTACAATACAAACCTTTATAACCTCCTAACTTGCCAAAACTATAGTGAGCTTGGAAATCTTCTGCGTAAGCTTTTTTATCATAGGAACAAGATTTTAAAGTAAACCAAGTATTTTCCTTCTTAATGTCCAATAAACCTTAAATTGATCTCAGTGAACATTAATCATCATCAAAATTATACAATATTTATATAAAAATTATATTTTTAAAATTAAAAAAAAATACTATCATCCAGAATTATTTTTATTACACATATCACATCTTCTCTTTTTTTCTAAACGAGTATCAAAGTACTGGCCTCCAAAATTATCTAATGCGAACCAAACGTTAGTAAAGTGACTTTCAATTACTTTTTTTTTAGAAAGAAAAAAGCCTGTCCTTGTTATTCTCAAAAAGAATCAAAGGTCATCATTACATTCTCCCCTTAAGCGGGTTACATACCAACAAACTGCCCGAGAGTACTGTCGGGGGGAAAGGCATAACAGCAAAATGTATGATCCCATCAAAAAACTGTCTCATCATAAAAAAGAGAGCTGTCCGCACATCCACATCTACCGAGCACCAAAAGGAACTGAACAGCTATCCAAAAGAGGACACTCTATCAAATCAAAACAAATATAAGGGAGAAAGAAATCCCTTTACCATGCTTAGAAGAGCTGAAAAGTATCCTGAGAAACCAAATGGTTTTCGAAATATTCCTTAAAACTGCCTTTACCCTGAGGATAAGAGAGTGCAGTTTTAGAGAGACGGTCAGCTGTCCGATTGTGCTCTCGGTAGATGTGGGAGAAAGACAAGTCCTAAAAGATAACAATGAGCTTTTTAGTCTCCCTACACCAATGAAAGAGATCAGGTGGGGAGAGCGTAGCCGATCCCAGCGCCCAGTTGATGATTACTTGAGAATCACCGTATATATGGGCAAGGGGGATACCCATCATTTGGGAAGAGAGTAGAAGAGCCCATAAGCTGAGCAGTTCCGCTTTTGTGTTAGTGCCATATCCAACCCCCAGCGAGAACTCCAAGCAATGATACTCATTTAAATGAATGCAGTAACCCACTCCAGCTATCATACAGTTTGAGGCGCCATCCATAAAACCACAGGGGTAATACTTGCAAGGGGGCTGCCCCAAAATTCTTCTTTTTATTTTCCTAGTGACAGTCGGCAAAGGAACAGCTTGGACAGTTGTGATAATTTGCTGAATCAAACTGTAAATGTTCCTTTTTTTTCCCCTCGAAGATGGCCTGGTTACAGAATTTCCAAAGGATCCACATCATATGGAAAGGGAGCGAAGAGAAGTGCGAGTTCCTGGGCAGGTTTCCAATCCATCCTCTGATCATTTCTCCAAGCGATACAGAAGGAGAGAAGGCTGCGAGATTTAGAAGATCACATACATGATTAGTGATCGTTCTCCAAATATTACAATTGATAAACAAGTGCTTGACTGTCTCTTCGTCCGAATAGCAAAGGACGCAAATACCAGGGCCATGAAAGCCTTTTTTCTGTAAATTCTCCCAGGTGAGGATCCTGTTCCAAAGGGAGAGCCAAATAAAACAAGAGATTTTGACAAGCAAAGCTTTGGTCCAAAGAAGAGAATCTGCAAGGTTTGCAACCGGAAGCATGTGTGAACAGACAATGCAATCGTAAGCAGCCTTAGCAGTAATAGAACCCGAGTTTTTTTTTTTAGATTGTAATAATATTATGTTTATTACACATATTTCACATCTTTTCTTTTTCTTAAAGGAATGTCAAAGGACTGGTCTCCGAAAATTATCTAATGCCAACCAAACGTTAGTAAAGTGACTGACTTTCAATTACTTTACTTTTTAGTGTATAGATTGTAGTTGTTGTAGTTATAATGGATGAATGGAATTTGTAAATTGCTATTAATTTCAGTTCTTGGACATTTTCAAATTTTTATCATGTACATGCATTTTTTTTTGCTAGTAACATGTTGATAAAACTTCAGACTTACATAAAATTAGTTTATTATTGAGTCATCATGTAATGAGGAGAAGTACTTAAATATTTCCTCAAATTTATATATCAATTTTTAAAAAATTAAAAATTATTTAAATATTTCCTCAAATTTATATATCGATTTTTAAAAAATTAAAAATTAAGTTAAAAGGTTATCTCAAATAATTATGAAACACAATAATGTCCAAAATAATTATTTTCTTAAAAAAAATCTTTCTATATTTATCTTTTTAAAATTTGGTTACATATTAATATCATATTAATTAAATATAAACAAAGATGGTAATCACATAGTAGTTAATCATTGTCTTACAATTCTGCTTGTATTTTATCTATTTGATAAAAAAAGTTAACACATTTTATTTAAAAGAAACTTCCTCTATCAAAGATATGAACAAAATCTCTTATATGAATTTATAATAATTATTTTATTATTTATAAAAATTATTTTAGGAAAAACCTCTGAATTTTTTATAACTATTTTATCATTTGTAAAAATTATTTTTCTAAAATAAAATCATTAATAATACCTTGATATTTAAGAAGCTATAAATTACAAAATTATAACGTTCAATATATATATATTCCAAATGGAAAATATCTACCATTCTAAATAAAGAATGGTTGTGAACTGTTCTTGTAGAACTTTCATTACTGAAGACTCAAAATCTTCTCTTCATCATACATATTGACATAATTTGCAAAATTGCAAAAAATCACCCTGTTATACCACAGTCTGTCCATGTTCTTAATCCTTTATACATCTTCTTTTAACATTTTTGAATTTAATTCTCTGAAGTTTCCTCTGTTTCCAGCTTGCCTGGCTCTAGTAGGAGAGCTAGCTTGGACAGTCTGTCGGCTTCCGTGTTCAACTCCCTGTAGATGTGTGATATCATGAGGTTAGAGAATGATTCCAGTAGTCTTCTTATTGCATTCAGTAGCTGCTGCAAGTGTGGGGCGTTGATCTGGATCTTTTTATTGACCCAATCTACCACCATCTTTGAGTCCCCAAAGACTTGTAACTGTGAAATGTTGTTCTTTATTGCTAATTCCAGGACCATGTGTAAAGCTGCAAGTTCGGCCTTGTTGTTTGTACAGTGCCCGGGTGCAAATTTTGCTTTAATCTTATGGAACCCTGAGAGATATAGTACCCCTCCTGAACCTCCCAGTGGGGGGTCCCCTTGATTTGCACCATCAAAATATGCCCATGGAATTCCTTTGTTGGTTTTTGGAGGAACTAGTACTCTGACCTTTGGCTCTTTTTCTTGAGCTTTGTATTATCTAGCCCAATGTATCACAAGGGCTGAAATTACTTTAGGTGGAATTAATTTGTTATTGAAAATGGCCATGTTTCTGTCCCACCATATTCCAAAGGAGAAAAGAGATGGGTAAGCACTCTAGAGACGTATCGATTTTTCTGTCCACCAAGCTTTTGCTTTGTGTTCCAGAGAAATCCCGGACGCTCCTTGGACTTTAAATTCTCTGCAAGCAGTCTTCCACACTGTGTCTGCATAATTACAGAGATTAAACAATTGAGATATATTTTCCTCGTTTGAATGGTAGAGTGCACAACGATTTGGGCCATTCCAACCTCTTTTCTGTAAGTTGTCCCATGTTAGAAGCTTATTATTGAGGGTTAACCATAAGGTAATTTTGGCCTTTAAGGGTCCTTCGGATTTCCAAAGTTGCTTCCACCAAGTCTCCTTTGCTCCCTAGTGTTTATCCCATGCCCAAGTTTTGTAGCCCAATTTAGCCATGAATTCCCCATTGACTGGGTTTTTAGTCCATACTAGCTTGTCTATCCTCCCCTCTTCTAAAAGAATAAATTTGGATTTGAGCAAAGAAACGTATTCCTCCCATTCCTCCCTTAGTCCTTCCTCTAGTCCTAAATCTTCTAAGCTCTTCCATAGTGTTGCCCTTTGTGGAGTTGTTACACAAGCTTGGTTTAGGGTTCAGATCCCAGAGCTTCGTAATTTTGTGATTAGATTTTTTGAGAGTTTGAATCTCTCCCCTGCCCCTAACCATGGATCTTCCCCAACCCTTATTTCTCTTCCATTCACCACCAGCCATGCCAACCAGTTTCCTACCTGGGGGAAGGATAAAACAAATGCTTTCCACCCTATGGACCCATTTTTGAAGGTTTTGTCTCTCTTCCTTATCCATTCTTGAATGGACCCATTTGCGCAGTATTTGGATGATAATGCCTTACCCCATAGGGAGTCTACGTTATTGATTAGGCACCATAGAGTTTTGGCTTCCAGGGATTGGCAGAACAGATAGATATTTTTTATCCACCACCCCCCTAGTTCTTTCGAGCTAGCAATCAATTGCCATTTAGCTAGTGGGATTCCTTCCGAATGTCTCTTTGCAGACCACAAGAAGGATAAGAATTGTTTCCTGAGTTTTTGTAAGATGCCCTTGGGGATGTAAGCAATTGTGGCCCAATATACTGGGATGCTATGAAGAACTACCTTAAGCAGTACCAGCCTTCCTCCCCTAAACAAGAATTTGTAAGTCCAACAACCAATTCTTCCCTCAACCTTTTTATACAGCCACATCCAATATTTGAATGAGTAGGCATTGGGCTTAAGTACAAACCCTAGATACTTGAAGCCTTCATCCATTGGTTTTAAAATATAAGGGGATACAGCCCTAATCCTTTCTTTGATGCCTTCTGTTAAACCATTTTCTGATCGAATAGACTTTTCCATATTGATGTGCATGCCTGTGACTTTCTTGTATAAATCCAGTATCTTCTCTACTTCCTTTAGGTTCCCCCAGGTACCTTCTCCCAACATTACCACATCATCTACAAACATGATATGTGATAATTCTACTGTGTTGTTGATCCTTATTCCTTTGAAGGAGCCTTCCCTTTTTGCATGCTAGATAATTCTTCTTAGGCCATCTGCTATTATTAAGAAGAGAAGAGGGGAAAGAGGGCACCCTTGCCTGAGACCTCTTGAAGCCCTGAAGAAGTTAGAAGGGGATCCATTAACCAAAACTGAAAAGGATGTTGATTGTACACATCCCATTATCTAGTTGACTATTTCCAGGTCCATACCTATCTGTATCATTACCAGTCTTAAAAGGGTCCAATTTACCCCGTCATATGCTTTTGAGAGGTCCAATTTTAATGCGAAGGCTACTCTTTTGTCCAGTTTGATGGTATGCATTGCTTCCTAAGCCAGGGACATTGCATCATGAATTTTCCTATTAAACAAGAAACCAAACTGTTCCTTGGCTATGAATTCGCTTAAAATTGGCTTTAGCCTTTGAGCTATTATCTTTGCTATTAATTTGTAGACTACATTGCAGCAAGAGATTGGCCTGAACTCTTCACAAGAGGAAGGATTATGTTTCTTGGGGATGAGAGCCAAGAATGTGGAGTTCAGGGCTCCTAGCACCTTCCCAGACCTTTGAGACTCTTTCACTACTTTCAGTAAATATTCTTTCACTAGGTCATAAAACCCCTGGAAAAATTCAATTGTTAGCCCATCTGGTCCTGGGCTTTTCCCTTTTTGACAGGAGTACACGACCTTCTCCAGTTCCTCCTTCAAGATATTATTAGTTCCTTCATCTATCATTCTAGGGAACAGATTAACGACCTCCATGATTTCTTGAATATTGCACCCTACTGGTTCCTTGAAGAGATTTTTAAAAAACCCTTCCCCAGACTCAACTTTTTCCTTAAAAGAGCTGACCATATCCCCATTCATGTCTTTTATAGTCGAGATCATGTTTTGATTTCTTCTTTTATTGGCGAAATTATGAAAGAAGTTGGTATTGTTGTCTCCTCCTTTTATCGATATTGCTATGATTTTTAGCCTTAGAAGCTACTCCTCCTTGGCCAGAAGTACTTCTCTTTTTAACTCCTTTTCCTTAACTTCCTTTAATTCTTCTTCTGTAAAAATGCCCAAGTTATTATTGATAGGTATAACTCCTGATTCAATATTATTCATGGCTGATGCATACATTTATATATTACATGTGACGGCTGTGTTTCACCTTCCGCCCAGCCTTTTCAGCTTCCTATGTAACTGTTCAGCTAACTATTTATTTATTTATTTACAATATATAATCCCGATGGATTATATTCTAACAATCCTCCTCTTAATCCGAAGGGGTGTTCGTAAGTCCGAGCATGTTTCTGAATCTTTCAAACTTTTCTCATCCAAGTGCTTTGGTGAAGATGTCTGCAACTTGATCATTTGTGGAACAATGTCGAAGATGGACTGTCTTGGCCTCTACATGATGTCGAATCAAATGATACTTTGTGTTTATGTGTTTGGTTCGATCATGGAATCTAGGATTCTTAGCCAACTTGATTGCAGAAGTATTGTCGACCAATAATGGAGTGGAGTTTTCTTGTTTTTCTTGCAAATCTTCAAGTATCTTCCTGAGCCATACTATTTCTTTCGTTGCTTCAGCTGCAGCCACATATTCTACTTCTGTTGTTGAATCTACCGAAACTAACTGTTTG
>LPNX010158638.1:0-28100 GCA_001517045.1 Pseudotsuga menziesii | reverse complement strand
ATATATTCAAACCAATCTCTATATAGCATATATTCAAGCCATTCACTATATAGCATATATAAATATTATTATTTAAAAAAAACATAAATAATAATTTCAAAAGTAATGTGGCTTTTGTGTGACTATTAAATCACGTGATTAACAATATGACGAAACATAGATTCAGGAAGGCGATATAAAATTTGGTTTTTAACAGTATGACGAAACATAGGCTCAAGAAGGGGACATAAACTATTGTAATTTATTGATTAATGAAGTATAAAACTAAGGCTTTCATAGTCCTTTTGTTCTAATAAGTTGTATTAGGGTCAAATGTTATGAAACAAATTCTTGTCTATGCCTTTTTATTTTGTTTTGACATCAAATATGTTGCAAACATAATTTGAATTCAACTCATGAAGATCCAATTAACAAATTACATTTTTATTTATTCATAAAATTAATATATTAAATACAATGTATCTATGGTAAAAATTAAATAATTTTGAAAATATATATATTAAATACATGGGTACCTCCTGACTTTACTATGGCTTTGCTAATGAACAAGATCCAAGAGCACAAACTCAGCTCAGTCCTAGTCAAGAGAAGATTCATCACAACACCAAATGTAAACAAGGATATACCATGGGCATTCTTTGATGGAGCAAATCAATGTATGCCTCTGCTTAGATGTGTTGGAGCAATCATTTTTATCTCTGCAGAGAAGAAACTACGCATCAAATATGTCATTGGCCAAGCAACCAACAACAAGGCAGAACTTGCAGCTTTATGGGCCGTTTTGAGAGTGGCCCTAAGTAGACAAATTCTGGATATTCAGATATTCAGTGACTAAAAAATGGTGGTAGACTGGGAAAATGGAAGAAACAACATCAGAGCACCCCACCTTCAACATCTACTTGTTGAAATACAGAACTTTAAGGCTCAGATTGGAAGGATATCTTATGTCCACATTTATAGAGAACTCAATGAAGAAGCAAATACCCTTTCAAAACAGGATCTTTCTCTTCAGCCAGGAATGATGGAAATTGAGGAAGTCTCGAATGGGCTTACAACCCTACATTACGAAGCAATTTAAGTACCAAAAATGGTGTATTTTGTAAATTTCCTTTGTTATGATGGAGGCCAAAAAGGTTGAACGTATGTATGATGGAAACCTCAAAGGTTGATCTTTATGTAAGCTCGTCAGAGCAGTTCACATTTATTCAATGAATAAAAGGGTTTTTTCTTTGGAAAAATAAAATAATATATATATATTATTGATTACCTTTTATTAAAATTAATTTTGGTTTATCTAATTATTAAATAAATTAAAATAAAATAACTTATCACATATTTTAAGAGTAACATATTTGTTAATTTCGGTGTAAAGATACTATGGCTTGGTTAAACCATTGGGCATTGATGAAAATGACATTTTGCAAAACATTGATAATGTCAAAAATATTATTACTTCTAAGTTTAAAGAGAAATTCTGGTGTGAGGAAAATTTAGCAGTTAAGAGAAAATTAAGATACTATAAGGAGGTCATTAATCATAATTTGGAAGATCGGAACCATCTCTTGGTAGTAACTAGCTCAATGAAGAAAATTAATATAGCCAAGATTAGAACGAACTCTCATGAACTCCATAGCGAAACAAGGCATTGGTTTATTCCTAAAACTCCATAGGCGGAAACGGTTTGCCATCAATGTGAGTCTATGGGCGTTGAGGATGAAAAACACTTTCTCTTAGAGTGCCTTGCTTACACCCACATTAGATCTGAGTTTCATAGTATTTTCTACAATACAAACCTTTATAACCTCCTAACTTGCCAAAACTATAGTGAGCTTGGAAAGCTTTTTAAGCACATGAACAAGATTCTAAAGTAAACCAAGTATTATCCTTCTTAAGGTCTGATAGACCAAAGTTGGTCTTAGTGGACATTAATCATAGTCGTCGTCGTCGTCATCATCATGTTAGACGTTTTGGACTTTCATGTGATTGTTTTATCAAAATCCTGTTAATTTTTGTTTCCAAAATATGAATTTTGAAGTGCCCAAATCATGTTTTTGAATGCATAAATTGATTCAGCATCCCCAAATACCTCCAGGGAACCAAGATTATGTAATTTTAACAACTATCATATGCTTTTTCAAGAATTAATCTGGTATTTCTATTGTATTCCGTGATGAAAACGTCTTTAAATAAAAATATTGTGTAACTTGTATTATTGTTAATATTAAAAGCTAGTATTAATATTAAAATTCATGTATTTCATATTATTTGGAAGAAAAATAAAGAAATAAAGATTATAAATAAGCATAAAAATAATTTGTTCTCGTATGGGGTGACAAGGACACAACATGACAGTGAGCATGGCAGCCAGTTAGCACTCCTGCAACTTTGGGTCATCAATGAAGGTGCACCCCTCCACCCTACTTGCAATAATGACTAGTCGTGGGTGCAGTCGAGGGAGCAAGGTTGGTGGGATGTTTTGGAGGTGATTGGTATGTCGAAAAGAACAAAGTTTCATGCCTAAAATCATCATGATGTTGGGAGATAGGGACATTCAAGGACAAAGGGGTCTTGGACTATTCACAAATTGGATTTAAATTGGAAGAGACAATCAATTGAATTAGGAAATCCTATAATTGTGGTTCAAATTCATTATGGTAGGTTATTAATTTATTATTTGATCATGTCGTGACTATCATTTTGCTTGGCATATTGCTCTGGTTTCTTGCCTTGGTTCATTAATGTGTTCTCAATAAATGAGATTTGGGATTTTGCTCACATCGGATTCCATTGGAGTCATCTTCCCTTGGGTTGTCTTGTGGTAGTGGCAGTGGCATTCCCTGCCGACATCTAGAGTGTCCTACATAAAGAGTTATGGGTTGCAGAGATTTTTCGGAGGGGAAATTGTTTAGAGGATATGATGGGTCAAGAAAGAGGGCATCAAGATCGTGGTGGTCAAAGATAAACCTCTCAAACTCGTGCTCAAGAATATGTGGAGGAGGCATGCATAATTTATATGTAAGATACTCCTAAAGAAGCCAAGGATAGGCTCTCCTAAGCATAACGATGGGTCAAAATTGAGAAGGACACCAATAATGTGAACTAGATCATTGAAGAAATGAGACCATGGGCCAAGGACAATGGAAATACAAGGACTAGGGATACAAAATACTTCAAAACCTTTTCTCTCTACTTGCAGGTTAAATCAATGTTAGGAAAAATGTTAGTAGAAGGATAGGAGGAAAGAAATGAAATGTTGTTGGATAAAATCTAGGATAAGGTCAAACAATTCATGGAGACAAAAAAATTAATTTCCAAAGCCACTACAGGGGTGGACTTGCCAACTCATGTTTTTCCCTATGTTTATGATGTAGACCCTGCCACTACTCCAAAGATTATTCATGAAAAGGAGGTGCCTTGCATACTTATTTATGATTATGAACCTATATAGAAAAGATGTTGTTGTCTAGAATTTCAATTTTTTATTACTAGTTATCTCATGAATAGCTTAGGTTCAATAGTTATATGCATTCATAAGCCCTAGATGTTTTTTAAGTACCCACGAGGGATTTGAACTCATGACCTTCCATTTATAATTTCTCATATCAATTCCTAATTACCAATTGCTTTAACCCCTGTGGGAATCATAAGGTTAGATATGCTTTGGTACTAATTTTATACCTTTATTTTTATGTTGTAGGACATGCTAAGACTATCAGAACCTCTGATGACAAACAATATTTTTGTCTTTGGTTTGGTTTCCCATGTGTAATGTCCCCAAAAATTGAAAATAAAAAAAATTATAGGTTAGTAAAAACTACCCGAAGGGGATAATTATTACTCATGCGGAATTACATGCGCTACTTAAACTTTCGATCTCTTCAGAACCTACTCATATTGTCTTGTTAATCTCTTATCCATTCCGTGATTATTAGTTCGTTTACTTCTTATGTCTTAATTCTGTTATTTAAACTATTTGTACGTCTTAGTTATTACTGTCGGTGAATTAATGAATTGTATAGTTCATTGTTTTACTCCTGCACATGTGTACTCTGTTTATTAAGTATAAACTAACTTAACTTTGTTGATGGGAATAAAGTGGTGGAGTGGTGGGACTAGTTCTCCCATGACGATCTGAGAGGTAAGGTATTACTTGGTTGCGCAGGCTTACTTAGTTGAATCGAACTACGACACTTCTCTCTTTTACTTATGCAGTCCATTACTTGCGATGGGATTGGATGTAAAGTGTGTTGACAGCCTTGGTCATCGATAACCTGCTGCTAGTTATTACATTGCCTATCGACTTGGTTTAAAAACTTGGTAAGTGTCGTTATCGTCAATTTAGCTATTGCGGCTAAATTTTATGTACATTGATTATTCTTCATTATGGTCTTAAATTCGTCATTTTAGATGTCATTAATATCTTTTCTTGATATGTATATTTTTACTATATATTCTTTTTTTAACATTTCCTATGTTCTTTTATTGGCAGGTTATTAATGGTTTGAGAGCAGAGCTTTGGATTTGATAATCCAAGAGATTATCATGGCATACAAAGTATGCCATGATACTTAAGCCTAAACACCTTGATACTATGGTATTAAACCCTAAGCTCTACACCTATGGACTAAACCTTATCTACCTTCCTAAGCAAGGGTCTTAGACTTTGGACTAGCGCAACCTATGACTAAATATCATTGTAATACTATCATAGTGCAAGCTTTGAATTATGTTAACGTTGATGTTTAAATTTTGGGGTGACATGATATATGGTATAAACCATACATTTCCGGGGTTTAAACATTGGTATGGAGGGTGGTGATAATCGATACTTTGTGACAAAGCTTGACTATGGAAGTGGGTTTGATGTTTCGTTAATGAACTCCAGCCTGGTGCATTTAGTACTCCTCATAAATCGTGGCAGAATTCCCTTAGGCTTGGCTCACGATAGTTGTACAAAGTATTGTCATTTGGGGTTTTGTCATTTTGGCTTTGTGCAGAGGTATGGCCATGGAGGCGACCTCCATCTTGTGAGGTATGCCCGCATAAATTTATAAGTCTGCACAATAGTTTGTTTTAGAGTTTGAAAGGATGGCATACTCCTCATCCCCATTTGGTTGTTTCTTGCAGGTGTCGAAAGGAATGGAGGGCAGTGTGGCTACGAATCTATTGGCTCCAAGTGTTGCATTCATGGCCATAGTAAGCTTGCTAATTCAAGCTTATGCTTTTCACCCTTCAATCCTGTGGCAGAGCTACGTTTCGACTGCTTTTTTGGTTGGGGTTTGATACTATAGCGAATTTGATTTCGCCTTCAGGCTTTGCATACAGACTTGGTTAATTTAAGAATGGGGGCATTATGCCATAAATTGTTTCTTAGGCCATTCAGATCTGTGTAATTTTTATTTCGGTTATGTAACTCATTACAGTTTTGTTTTGGGCTTTTAAAGCCATGGGCTGCACCATTGCAAGTAATGGTGCCATAGCCCATTGGCATGCCTGTGTAAAACCTTGTTCTTGGCCTTCAATGGTGACTGTGTATAGACATTTGGGATCTCTGTGTAAATAAATATATGTATTGGTTTTTATGACATGTAATGGTTAACTTGATATGTGGTGTATGCGATTTCCTTCTGCATTTTTCTTAAGCACTGTATTTAAAAATGGGGTTGGGGTTTGAAAAACAAAGGCATACGCCTTACTGGATGCTCTGTGTGTAACTGCCATTGTTTAGCTTGGTTAATGTATTAACTTGACAACGTGGGAAAAAGGCCATGACGTCAATGGCATGAGCCTTTCCACAGTGTTGCGATAGCTTGTATTTAAATTGTTTATGGTATTTGGTTCTGTGCATTACGGCATTTATAGTATAAGGATTTAGACAGCATGGGTATAGGCCATGTCGTAAATGGCATGTGCCTTCCCACAGTGCTGCAATAGTATAGCGTAGAGTTTAAAATGATAGAGACTATGTATTGAATTTAAAATTCCGCCGAGGCCGTGACTTATGTGAGCACTATGCATTAGTGGTTTTTGTGGAGGCCAGGGTATGCAGACCCTCGATGGCAGTTTTTATTCTTAATGTAATTGGTCTATGTAAATATTTTAATGGATTTAATTATAACCCACAGCCCGCATACGATTGTACAACGTGGCCTATGTGAGTGCAATTATAGGATTGAGTTTGTCGTTGGTATATATAATATGTATGGGTTGTTTATTATGACCTTGCCTTGGGTCTTGACATCCATGGTAATCGATGTCGCAACCTCTGTTGGCAACAATGTTTTTAATGTAATGTATTTTGATGAAATAAACAAGTTGGGCTTGCATGCCCACAGGATTCGATTCCTGCTTCTATTGCAATAAATGGATTTAAGTTATGATGTTGAATTATGTAACTTGGTTTATGGTTATGTATATATGGATATTATATGGGATTTTTAAAGATATAATGCATGTGATTTATGGTATTTAATATAGGTGTTTAAGACTGTAGGTTTTATGGCATAGTCTTGATAAGGACCACATGGATGGTCACAATATCACTCTGATTAAATTTAATGTTTAATCCAGTTATGTAAAGTACTTTGGTTTTAAATGATTATATGAAGCAGACCTTGGAAGGTCTTTATTAATTTGTCTTAGCTTGGTTTTTATATGGAATCTATTCTTAGTAGATCTAATTTAAAATATAAACATGTATAGTTTAGCATAAATAATATTTTAATTAATTATTACTGAACTAGTTTATTTAAAAATTCTAGGGCAAGCCTCTGCTGACAAATGAAATATGTCAGCAGAGTATTAAATACATAGAACATAGTATAAACATAATACTAAGATCAACACCTAGTTAATACAGTAATATTCATGAAGGATACCACCCTAAACATAAACAGCATACAATAAAACTTCTCTAGCATAAGATTAGTAAATTGTAATTACAAACCCTAGTAGTTTGTTAATCATAAAACTTAACCCTTAGGATTAGAAATTACATTGTAGCCATTACTTAATATAAACAGTAATGAATCTTTAGGAAACAAAATAGCATAGGATTTCCAGGGTTTCATACCTGAATTTGAAGCTTTGTCAATGGTTGCACCTGCACACTTAAATAACCAGCATTAACAATTCAATGCAAATCTGACCTTTATTTGATGACCAAATCACTTGGGAACTACCACGTTCCACCCAACCATGACCCGAAACCGTTCCTAGTTTAAATCTGGATCCCCCCGAGCTAGACTCCAACATGCAAGTAGCTTAGAGCTCCTAAGGTAGGGTTTCCTATCTGGTAATCAGTTCTGAATAATCCTCCTTCAGTTTCAGGAGCAGTTCTCCAAGAAAACACTTGAGAGCCAAAAACAGGCAGAATAATAATTCTCCAAGAGAAACATTATAACCCCAAGCCTTTGCTTGGCTTGAGTCTTTATAGGCATACTTTTCAGTCAAAGGGGTAGTTAAATCAAGAAATCCTTGATTTCTTGATATAACCCTTTTTAATTTACTGGGGTAATTTTCAATTGTTAACCTAGGAACTTTAAAATCGTTCCTAGTCAATCTTTCATATATATTTCACTATTTATAAATCCTTTAATAATAAATAGTAATTAGTGGAGCTTCTCTTCTTTCTTTATTAAATTATATAATTAATTATAATTAATTCTTTATACATACTATGTATAAAGTACATAGTATTAAAATACTTGTTAGCATTTGTCTTCGGGTATCATGCGTCATGATCCCTAGACTTAACGACACTTCTTCATGAAGGCCAAGTAGATAGATGGCTTATATCTACTAGGCTAGGCAACTCTAAACATCCTTGCATGTTGGATTTCCCTTCTATAACGTGGTAGCTCTTCAGTACTTTGATGAGAATACAGAAATTCGAAATTTCATTTAATCACTTATAAATAAGTATGATGATGATCAATATTTTTCTCGAGCCGTTTTCACTCGAAAGTTATTAAATTCTTTTCAGTAACCCCTAGTGCTTACCAGAACCCATACTCTACGCCTATAGGAGGGTGTTACAAACATAGTGCAATTCCAGAGCTTTTGCTCAACACTAAATGCTAGGATGTACTTGTAAGATACACCTAGGGATACAATGGCCAAAGATCCGATGCTCCAGAGCTTATGCTCAACATCAACATGGAATGTTCTAGAGCTTATGCCCAACATTTCCAATTATATTTTCATGTGTTCCAGAGCTTTATGCTCAACACAAATGTAAGTACTCATGTGCTCCAGAGCCTCTCGCTCAACACAAAGCATCTCATCGATCATGTGCTTCATGGTCCACGCCCAACACAAACAGTTCATCAATCATGTGCTTCAGGGTCCACACCCAACACAAAACATATATATACATATATATCATCAACAATTGGCTTACGCCCAATCTACAAAACAAATCATCATGTTCATATGCATTGGGGTCTTCGACCCAAAAATAAAACATCAATATAATCATCATGATCAATAGGCTCATGCCTATAAATGGTAGGTCCAAAATTTGGGACATTACATCCCTCCTCGCTTAGTACAACACTGTCCCTGGTGTTCTAGGAACTCTAAATGATATCATGAAACAAGGTGGAGCAAGCCTTTCTCATGGTGGCCTCATTCTCCTAGGTAGCCTCATCTACCTCAAAGTGCTTCCACTGCACTTTCAATTGGACCACAGTGCACTTCCGAAGCTGCACTTCTCTCTTGTCCAATATATGCAAAGGTTCAGGGGAAAATTCCCCCTCAGGTTCCACCTGTAATAAGGACCAATCAATGACATGCTTAGTGTCATACACATATTTCTTTAATAAAGATGCATGGAAAACATTATGAACTCTTACGTGCGTAGGTAATGCTAATTCATAAGCCATTGGTCCTTTCTTGGCCAAAATTTCAAAAGGTCCACAAAACCTAGGTGCTAACTTACCACACCTGCCCAAGCTCAGCGAGATCTGTTTTGCTTTCACTTTCAAGTAGACATGCTCACCTACTTGATAGTCTTTATCTTTTCTTTTCTTATCCGCATAACTTTTCTCACGGTCTTGTGCCTCTTTAAGGTTTCCCTGGACCTTGGTAACTAACTGCTCCAAGTCCAATAATAGGTCAGGCCCTAACATGAGCCGATCCATTGGATTGTCCCAAGTAACTGGGGTCCTACACTTCCGTCCATAGAGTACCTCGAAAGGACTCATCTTGGCGGAAGCCTAATACCCATTGTTATATGCAAACTCTACAAGGTGTAGATAATCCTCCCACTTGGTGGGGTTGTTCATGACATACATTTGAAGCATGTCTTCCACAATTTGGTTTACTCCTTCAGTATGCCAATCCATATGCGGGTGATAAGCAATGCTAAAGTTTAGTTGCGTCTCTAATCCAGAGAATAAAGATCTCCAAAATTTTCCTGTAAACTTAACATCTCGATCTGAGATAATTGTTTTGGGTATCCCATGCAATCTGAATATCTCTTTTAGGAAGATATCGACAATGTTCACGGCCTTGTAGGTCGATTTCACGGGGATGAAGTGTGATGCATTTGACAGCTTAGCAATGACTACGAAGATGGAATCATTTTGCTTCTTGCTTTTCGGTAAGCTGGTAATAAAATACATACTGATAACCCCCCACTTCCATTTCGGAATGGGCAATGGTTGTAGCAATCCTGAAGGATGTTGGTGCTCAACTTTAACTAGCTGGAATTCCTGACATTTCATAATAAACATGCTATGTCGGCCTTTAACTTAGGCTAGAAAAAGTGTCTCTTGACAGCAGATATCATCTTTTGATATCCCGGGTGCCCCGAGTAGGGTTCCCTATGAAATTATGTGAGGATGCTGGACTGAATGTCCCCTCCATCTGGAACATACAATCTATCCTTGGACCATAGTAGTTTGGAGTCATCCACCTTGTAGTCCTTCTGTTGTTGAAACAACCGGTCCTCCTGGACCTTCTTGAGGATTTCCACATAGAATGGGTCAACCTTGTTGGCCATTCTAATCTTCTCATGCAAATCTGCATTAGTTTGACTCAGGGTCACCTCATATATCATCTGAGTCTGTCGACTCAAAGCATCGACAAGTTTGTTCTCTTTGCCCTTAATATGATTTAGTTCAAAGTGATACTCACTCAGGAAATCCAACCATCTAGCTTGCCTCGCATTCAAATCGGGTTGATCAAATAAATATTTTAGAATCATATTGTCAGTCTTTAGAAGGAACTTCCTTCCCATGAGGGAGTGCGTCCACATCTTCAGAGTGTGGATAATGGCCGCTAGCTCAAGATCGTGCGTGGGATAATTTTGCTCATGCTCTTTTAATTTCCGCAATTCATAACAGATCGCATGATCATTTTGCAAGAGGACTCCTCCAAGTCCTTCCTTGCTTGCATCTGTGCATACAACAAAATCCCCATCGGGATCTGCAATCCGCAACACTGGTGCGGTCATCAAAAGCTGCTTAAGCTTTTAAAAACTTTCTTCACACTTGTCAGTCCATAAGAATTTGTTTGCTTTCTCCTGCAAAGCCATCATGGGGCAAGCGATTCTCGAGAAGTTCTCAATGAACTTTCGATAATACCTGGTTAAACCCAAAAAGGACCTAATGTCAGTGACACTAGCTGGGGTAGGACAATACTTTATGGCTTGAATCTTTTCTGGGTCCACAGCTATTCCCGCCTCGGATATGATGTGACCTAGGTACTGTATTTGTGGTTTGTAAAAATCACATTTACTAAACTTAGCATATAGCTAGTGTTCTCTCAACACTCAAAGTACTATGCGAAGGTGTTCTTTGTGTTCCTCTTTACTCTTGGAATAAACTAGAATGTCGTCAATAAAGACTAGTACAATCTTATCCAGATATTTACTGAATATGATGTTCATCATACGCATAAAGTTTGTGAGTGCATTGGTCAACCTGAATGGCATCACTACAAACTTGTTGTGCCCGTACCTCATACGAAAAGTAGTCTTGGGAATATATTCCTCTCGGATCCATACCTGATGGTACCTGAAGGTCAATCTTTGAAAATATTTTGGCTCCTCCCACCTGGTTGAACAAATCATCAATCCTAGGGAGCGGGTAACAGTTCTTTATAGTCATTTTGTTCAATTGACAGTAATCAATGCACATCCGCATTGTACTATCCTTCTTCTTTACGAACAAAATAGGTGCTCCCTAAGGGGACACACTGGGTCAGATATACCCTTTATCTATTAAATCCTACAACTGCATTTTGAGTTCCACCAATTCTGGTGCACTCATGTGGTAAGGGGCTTTGGAGGCCGGAACTGATCTTGGGGTTAGTTCAATGGAAAATTCTAAGTCTCGTTTCGAAGGTAATCCAGGGATTTCCTTGAGAATCATGTCCTTGAATTCTTCAAGAATGGGGAAGTATTCTATGCATTGTTCTCTGTCCGACTCTACGTCTCGAATGTTCACCGCAACCAACTTGTAGCCCTTCCTAACACACTTCTTCACTTGTAAGGTGGAGATTTGTCTTACAGAAACTTTCTTTGGGATGCCTTTAACCTTCACTTGGTTCCCTTGGCTATCAATACACAAGATAGACTTGTGTAGACAATCGAGCATGACATGGTGTTGTTCCAACCATTCCATGCCGATAAGAATATCGTACGATCCTAAAGGTAGGATGTTCAGGTTTACCTTAGTAAGGAAACCATTCAGGTTTACTTCACATTCTTTAACAATTTCTGAAACCTTATGTTTCGTACTGGTGGCTAACTGTACCAGCCAAGGTTTATCATGCTTTACTTTCCCTAACTTGCATAAATCAACAATATTAGGTGCAACATAGCTCCGGCAAGCACCGGGATCAATAAGTATTGAAACATAGGTGTTCAAGATCTTACCTTCGATCTCGACCATGGTAGCTTGATGGTCCGCCTATCGACCATCTAATGCTGCATATATTTGTGGGGTTCCCACCATATGCTCAATGGTAGGTTCTTCTTGCAGGTTATGCAAGACTCCATTGTTCTTGCTCTTACAATCTCAGTCATAATGCGGCCCGTTGCATTTCCATCACTTGATCGCTAAAGGGGTAGCATTGGATCCACTCGCCACTTGCTTATTCCCATTAGGAGCTAGTACATAAGGCTTCGTAAGTGTTTTGTTGAAGTTCTTGTTCGCTTGAAAGATGTTATTTTGCTTTCTATAAGGCTACGGGTTTGACCCAGGCTTGCGCTTATCAGAAAAGTTTCTAGAATTTTCTCTGTTTCGGTTCTGGTTTTCTTACCGTAACTGCCCATGCTCATAGCAAAGTCTGGCCTTATGTAGTGTAGTATCTAGCGTCTTTGGCATGTCAAATTCAATCCTATCCCAAAAACTAAGAGGAAGACATCCTAGGAATCGTTGGATCTTCACCTTCTTTTCTTTGATATACGGTACATAATGCAGCAGATCTAGAAATCTGTTTATAAATGTGTCCATAGTCATGGACCCCATGTGAAGTTCATGGAACTCTTTTACCTTGAGGTCAAAGAGCCTTTCTGACATGTATTTTTCTTGGAAAATATTTCAGAAGTTTTCCCAGCTTATTTCCCACAGCTCATCTTTCTTGGTATGCTTTAAATCTCGCCACCATCTTGCTACCTTACCATTCAGGTTGTAGATGGCAAGCCTAGCCCGCATCACACTTGAATAGTTATGAACCTGGAAATAATTACTCATTCCCAGTAACCATTCTTCAACCTTTTCTCCCATATTTACTTCACCTTCATAGGTCGGGGCTCTTATTTTTTGAAACTCCCCCTGAAGACTGTCGTCACTTATTTGCCTCTTTCTCTGTGGAGAAAGTGAGTCATCACTAACAGGGCTGTGATGATCTCATTTAGTTGCTTCAGGTGTGCCTTCTTTTTCTGCTTCTCTTGGGCTGATGGCCCGCTCATGGTACGGTTCTTTTTTGGATCTGTTGGTGGACTGGGTAGGTTTACCTTGCGGGCACCCTCCTGTCATGTTACACAATAATGCTTCATTTATAGCTTGTTGTTCCTTTCTTTCATTTAGACTGTCTTCTCTAAAAAAATTCAATTCAACTTGAACACTGTGCAAAGTTTTCAACACATCAGAGTTTAGCTCGACCACTAAGTTCATTTCCGGAGTGGGGGTGGTCATTTCTTCCTACCGGCTGTTTTCTTCCTCAGTGTTCATAAACTGAATAGCGCTGTAAAAAATTTCCTCTAACACAAAAAAATTTAATCACAGCAAAAATTTATGTTAGTAACAAAATTTACTTGTCATACTTTATTTTCTCTGCGTGAATGCCTGGTGCACCCATAAGTCTCTCAGTATTGACACTGGGCTCTGATACCACTTGTAATGTCCCCAAAAAATTATAGGTTAGTAAAAACTACCCGAAGGGGATCATTATTACTCATGCGGAATTACATGCGCTACTTAAACTTTCGATCTCTTCAGAAACTGCTCATACTGTCTTGTTAATCTCTTATCCATTCTGTGATTATTAGTTCGTTTACTTCTTATGTATTAATTCTATTATTTAAACTATTTGTACGTCTTAGTTATTACTGTCGGTGAATTAATGAATTGTATAGTTCATTGTTTTACTTCTGCACATGTGTACTCTGTTTATTAAGTACAAACTAACTTAACTTTGTTGATGGGGATAAAGTGGTGGAGTGGCGGGACTAGTTCTCCCATGATGATCTGATAGGTAAGGTATTACTTGGTTACGCAGGCTTACTTAGTTCAATCGAACTAAGGCACTTCTCTCTTTTACTTACGCAGTTCATTACTTGCGATGGGATTGGATGTAAAGTGTGTTGACAGCCTTGGTCGTCGATAACCTGGTGCTAGTTATTATGTTGCCTATCAACCTGGTTTTAAAACTTAGTAAGTGTCGTTATCGTCAATTTAGATATTACGGCTAAATTTCCTGTACATTGATTATTCTTCATTATGGTCTTAAATTTGTCATTTTAGATGTCATTAATATCTTTTCGTGCTATGTATATTTTTACTATATATTCTTTTTTTAGCATTTCCTATGTTCTTTTATTGGCAGGTTATTAATGGTTTGAGAGCAGAGCTTTGGATTTGATAATCCGAGAGATTATCATGGCATACTTTGTATGCCATGGTACTCAAGCCTAAACACCTTGATATTATGGTATTAAACCCTAAGCTCTACACCTATGGACTAAACCTTATCTACCTTCCTAAGCAAGGGTCTTAGACTTTGGACTAGCGCAACCTATGACTAAATATCATTGTAATACTATCATAGTGCAAGCTTTGAATTATGTTAACATTGATGTTTAAAGTTTGGGGTGACATAATATATGGTATAAACCATACATTTCCGAGGTTTAAGCGTTGGTATGGAGGGTGGTGATAATCGATACTTTGTGACAAAGCTTGACTATGGAAGTGGGTTTGATGGTTTGTTAATGGACTCCAGCCTAATGCATTTAATAATCCTCATAAATCGTGACAGCCTTCCCTTAGGCTTGGCTCACGATAGCTGTGCAAAGTATTGTCATTTGGGGTTTCGTTGTTTTGGCTCTGTGCAGAGGTATGGCCATGGAGGTGACCTCTAGCTTGTGAGGTATGCCCACATAAATTTATAAGTTTGCACAATAGTTTGGTTTACAGTTTGAAAGGATGGCATACTCCTCATCCCCATTTGGTTGTTTCTTGCAGGTGTCAAAAGAAATGGAGGGAAGCGTGGCTACGAATCTATTGGCTTCAAGCGTTGCATTCATGGCCACGGTAAGCCTGCTAATTCAATCTTATGCTTGTCACCCTTCAATCCTGTGGCAGAGCTACGTTTTGACTAGTTGTTTGGTTGGGGTTTGATGATATAGTGAATTTGATTTCACCTTCGAGCTTTGTATACATACTTGGTTAATTTAAGAATGGAGGCGCTATGCCATAAATCGTTTCTTAGGCCATTCAGGTCTGTGTAATTTTTATTTCAGTTATGTAACTCATTATAGTTTTGGTTTTGGGCTTTTAAAGCCATGGGCTGCACTATTGCAAGCAATGGTGCCATAGCCCATTGGCACACGTGTGCAATACCTTGTTCTCGGCCTTCAATGGCGACTGTGTACAAACATTTGGGATCTCTGTGTAAATAAATATATGTATTGGTTTTTATGACATGTAATGGTTAACTTGATATGTGGTGTATGCAATTTCCTTCTGCATTTTTCTTAGGCACTGTATTTAAAAATGGGGTTGGGGTTTGAAAAATAAAGGCATACGCCTGACTGGATGCTCTATGTGTAACTGCCATTGTTTAGCTTGGTTAATGTATTAATTTGACAGCGTGGGAAAAAGGCCATGCCGTCAATGGCATGAGCCTTTCCACAGTGCTGCGATAGCCTGTATTTAAATTGTTTATGGTATTTGGTTTTGTGTATTACAACATTTATAGTATAAGGATTTAGACAGCGTGGGTATAGGCCATGTAGTGAATGGAATGTGCCTTCCCACAGTGTTGTGATAGTATAGCGTAGGGTTTAAAATGATAGAGACTATGTATTGTATTTAAAATTCAGCCGAGGTCGTGACTTATGTGAGCACTGTGCATTAGTGGTTTTCGTGGAGGCCAGGGTATGCAGACCCTCGATGGAATTTGTTATTCGTAATGTAATTGGACTCTGTAAATATTTTAATGGATTTAATTATAACCCACAGCCCGCATACGATTGTACAGCGTGGCCTATGTGAGAGTGATTATAGGATTGGGTTTGTCGTTGGTATATATAATATGTATGGGTTGTTTATTATGACCTTGCCTTTGGGTCTTGACATCCATGGGAATCGATGTCGCGACCTCTGTTGGCAACAATGTTTTTAATGTAATGTATTTTGATGAAATAAACAAGTTGGGCTTGCATGCCCAAAGGATTCTATTCCTGCTTCTGTTGCAATAAATGGATTTATGTTATGATGTTGAATTATGTAAATTGGTTTATGGTTATGTATAGATGGATATTATATGGGATTTTAAAGATATAATGCATGTGATTTATGGTATTTAATATAGGTGTTTAAAACTGTAGGTTTTATGGCAGAGTCTTGATAAGGACCACATGGATGGTGACAATATCCCTCTGATTAAATTTAATGTTTAATCCAGTTATGTAAAGTACTTTGGTTTTAAATGATTATATGAAGCAGACCTTGGAAGGTCTTTATTAATTTGTTTTAGCTTGGTTTTTATATGGACTCTGTTCTTAGTAGATCTAATTTAAAATATAAGCATGCATAGTTTAGCATAAATAATATTTTAATTAATTATTACTGAACTAGTTTATTTAAAAATTCTAGGGCAAGCCTCTACTAACAAATGAAATATGTTAGCAGAGTATTAAATACATAGAACACAATATAAACATAATACTAAGATCAACACCTAGTTAATACATTAATATTCATGAAGGATACCACCCTGAACATAAACAACATACAATAAAACTTCTCTAGTATAAGATTAGTAAATTGTAATTACAAACCCTAGCAGTTTGTTAATCATAAAACTTAACCCTTAGGATTAGAAATTACATTGCAGCCATTACTTAATATAAACAGTAATGAATCTTTAGGAAATAAAATAGAATAGGCTTTCTAGGGTTTCATACCTGAATTTGAAGCTTTGTCAATGGCTGCACCTGCACACTTAAATAATGAGCATTAACAATTCAATGCAGATTTGACCTCTGTTTGATGACCAAATCACTTGGGAACTACCACGTTCCACCCAACCATGACCCAGAACCATTCCTGGTTTAAATCTGAATCCCCCCGAGCTGGTCTCCAACATACAAGTAGCTTAGAGCTCCTAAGGTAGGGTTTCCTATCTGGTAATCAGTTCTGAATAATCCTCCTTCGGTTTCAGGAGCAGTTCTCCAAGAAAACACTTGAGAGCCAAAAACAGGCAGAATAATAATTCTCCAAGGGAAAAATCAGAACCCCAAGCCTTTGCTTGGCTTGAGTCTTTATAGGCAGACTTTTCAGTCAAAGGGGCAGTTAAATCAAGAAATCCTTGATTTCTTGATTTAACCCTTTTTAAATTATTGGGGTAATTTTCAATTCTTAACCTAGGAACTTTAAACTAGTTCCTAGTAAATCTTTCATAGATATTTCACTATTTATAAATCCTTTAATAATAAATAGTAATTGGTGGAGCTTCTCTTCTTTCTTTATTAAATTATATAATTAATTATAAATAATTATGTATACATATTATGTATAAAGTACATAGTATTAAAATACTTGTTAGCATTTGTCTTCGGGCATCATGCGTCATGATCCCTAGACTTAACGACACTTCTTCATAAAAGTCAAGTAGATAGATGGATTAGGTCTACTAGGCTAGGCAACTCTAAACATCCTTGCATGTTGGGTTTCCCTCGTATAACGTGGTAGCTCTTCAGTACTTTGATGAGAATACAGAAATTCAAAATTTTATTTAATCACTTATAAATAAGTATGATGATGATCAATATTTTTCTCGAGCCGTTTTCGCTCAGAAGTTATTAAATTCTTTTCAATAACCCCTAGCGCTTACCAGAGCCCATACTCAACGCCTATAGTAAGGAGTTACAAACATAGTGCAATTCCAGAGCTTTCGCTCAACACTAAATGCTAGGATGTACTTGTACGATACACCTAGAGATACAATGGCCAAAGATCCGATGCTCCAGAGCTTATGTTCAACATCAACATGGAATACTCCAAAGCTTATGCCCAACATTTCCAATTATATTTTCATGTGTTCCAGAGCTTTATGCTCAACACAAATGTAAGTACTCATGTGCTCCAGAGCCTCTCGCTCAACACAAAGCATCTCATCGATCATGTGCTTCAGGGTTCACGCCCAACACAAACATTTCATCAATCATGTGCCTCAGGGTCCACGCCCAACACAAAACATATATATACATATATATCATCAACAATTGGCTTACACTCAATCTACAAAACAAATCATCGTGTTCATATGCAGTGGGGTCTTCGACCCAAAAATAAAACATTAATATAATTATCATGATCAATAGGCTCATGCCCATAAATGGTAGGTCCAAAATTCGGGACATTACACCATGGAAAGACCATTTTTTAAATTTTTTTATACTTATATGTTTAAAGTAATATAATTGACAAAGCTTAAAAAAATGTTAAATTAATTCATAAAAATAAATCCATTATCAAATACAAAATAAACTTAATCATGGATAAAAATAAATTTAAACATTGCATTAACTAATTTATGATGTTATAAAAATATATTGGACAAGAATTAACATTTGAAGTTGTAGCATAAATTTCCTCGATTTGGGTGTTAGAAGGAGGGGGTATGAGAGGACCCTAATTCAAATACATGGATGCACCTCTTGAAGCCATGATTGTTATTTATGAGGACACAATAACCAACATATATCTATGACACTCGGTCATTGATCTTCTAGCTTGATATTCTACACATGCAAACACAAATGGCTCAAGAGCTTAGCCGTCGCTTTATCATTATCACTCTACACTATGACATGATGATCCTCCTTCTAGACACATCGACAAAGGACTGAAGATGGTTAATGAGCAGGAAAGGAGCTCAAACTCATGATATCCAAAATGACATGGGAAATAATCAAGAGTTGACTTATTAAAAAGCCAAAAATAGTTATTCACAAACTATTGTGGGTTTGGCAATTTCTATTTTGGGTAGAAAATCTCTTCCAAGACGTCCTCCTCTTTGATAGCTTCTCTATGCTCATCCTAGGAAACAAAATATGGGCTCTCTATTTTTATCGTTTTGTAATAACAGAAACCAATGCCTTGATACCTACATGGTGGGTAAAACGAGGGGTTCCATAGCTCATGGAGCTCCAAAGGAAAAGGGTTCAACCATCAACTAAGGATTATGTAGGAGGATGAGGTATCTGCCTCTTGATACTGTAGACAAACCCCTGTGAGAATCCAAAGGGAAATCAACAAGGATGAACAATGGGTAAAACATGAACATGGAGTAATGGATGAAGATGAGATTCACAAGGAAATGTTTCCATGGGTTCTATATGTCGGTAACTCCCACACAAGGGATACTAAATACTTCCAGACAATCTTATTATACTGGCACATAAAAGCAATGCTTGGTAAGGATCTATTGGACCACAAGGGGGAGAGGAAGGAAATTGTCCTACAGATTCATGAACTTCACTTGGTCTAGATGATGAGAATGAATGCCAAGGTCAACCTAATACAAAAGACCGCCACTAGATTCAAGTTCACCAATCAAACAATTGAAGATGAAGGTCATCCTCCTAGCTCAGCTCAAGAGGCGCCTCTGATCTCCATCTTAGAAGATGATGATCATTCTCTCTAGTCTTAACAAAACCCTAGTTTGTTTTTCTATTTCCAATTATCATAGTTTTACTTCATCGTATTTTAGGTATTGTTATAATGTTTAGTCTAAGCTTAAGTTAATTGAAAACAAGTTTTTCAAAACACTTGCTACTAAACATTGAGAGTTCTCTCAATGATAACCTCATGTTTTGTTGTTGGTCAAGTTTCCGTTGTGGTTGACCAACTCTCTAAACATTCTGTATTTTTCCCCTGATAATATTATTATAATTAGTTAGCTTTAAAAAATGTAGCATAAATTATCAGTAAATAAAAAATAAAAAGATTGAATTTGAAATTTTTGTATATACTAAAATGAAATTTATGAACTCTCAATGATAACTTCATGTTTTGTTGTTGGTCAAGTTTCCCTTGTGGTTGACCAACTCTCTAAACATTCTGTATTTTTCCTCTGTTAATGTTATTATAATTAGCTAGCTTTAAAAAATGTAGCATAAATTATCAGTAAATAAAAAAAATAAAAATAAAAAAAATTGAATTTAAAATTTTTTTATATACTAAAATGAAATTTATTCAAATTGAATTATTATTTTTATCATGCCAATTCCGTAATATTTAATTTGACTATGTCAATTCTATAATATTTATTAATCATAGTTGAGTGTTTTACAAGTTAAATTCCATGACATGTGTGCTTTGTTTTCATATTTTCAAATCATATATTAAAAAACTTATTACAAAATTGTACTTGTCTTCATATCAATTTTTTTATGGAAGATTGCAAAAAATATGCATTGTATTTTTTGAATTTTGAAATGAAAAATGTAACTTTTTATGGTTTGGTAATAAAAAAACCACCATATCTAGGGCGGCGGGCACGGGGGGATCCTCCTTGATCCCAACAAAAACACAATGTTAACTTCTGAATGGGGTATTGGATGGGTTACCAATTATTAGGCAAAACGAAATGCCCACTTCATGGGATTAGATTTCATTGTATCTCTTAGCATTCATACCGTTATAATAAGGGGGGACTCCCTTCTTGTAATTTCTCAAACGGGCAAAAGGGAATGTAAAGAAGATATGATCGTCAACAGACTGCAATAACGTATTTTAGACCTCCTACAACTGATCAGAGAACCAAAGGCCATGCATATTCAACATCACAATAATTGTGTGGTTGATCGGCTTGTAAATCAAGCCACCTTCTTGGTGAGGGAAGTATTAGTTTAAAATGGGGGCCACCAACACCACAAGTGGCTCCCCTAGTTTTATATTGTATGAGAATTAGATCAAGGGCCATTTTGATCACAATGTGCATGGATGCCACTTGTCATTGTTTCACAAACTGAGGCAATGAAGTTACTCCGCTTAATCACACACACGAGAGAAGCCTCAAGATGGTCCTTGTCTTTAGCAAGTATCACTTTGCATTTAAGTTATATGGCACTCTCTGGTTTTCAATCAGCTAACTATGGGATTTCTCTAGACGTGGTGCTCTCTCTTAACGGTCAAGGAGGTCTATGCTTGGTTGGGTGTTGACACCCTAATCCTAGAAGGTGGACAGGGGATTTGTTCAGTGTTGGGTCTCCTTTCGTTTGCATCCTCTTGAGGATTCTAGACTGTGGTTTAGGTTGGGAGGTGTTTTGGAGGACCTATTTTGTGTAGACGATGAAGAACTTAGAGTATTCAGAAACAGAGGAGCCAACCTGGGCTGCAATCTTGGGGGAGGTTAGAGTTGATATCTTGGACTCGAAGGTGGTTGTGTATTAAGTGAAGCTACATATCAAAGGGTTAGTGGCTTCCATTAAGCATATCACCTCCCACATTCCTCATCTAGATAATCATTTTCATGATTTAGAGGGGCAAATGAGAGTGTGGGGTGCTCAACACAAGAGGTTGTCCATCACGATTGATCTTCACCATGACATGTTGGATGGTGGTCAGTCAAGGCACACTCATCAAGCAGCCTCTAGGCCTATGGATGAAGACTCAATTTAACAACTTGCTAACACCGTCATGGATGCCTCCAACTCACTTGGACAGTTATAAGATAACAAGGATGACCATGAAATTCAAAGTGGTCATAGTTCTCTCTAATTTCTCTGGTTTATGGTTTATTTTTGTGTTTTCTTGTTGGGTCAGTATGTAAAAGTTTACAACTGCTAAGTTATAGTTATACTTAATGTAATAACCTCGAGGTTGCAGACTAATAATAAATTGCATAGCAATGCTTAGATAGATAATAAGTTGTTTTATTTTTTAAAATAAACTATTTTTTTATTGTTTTATCGTTTTTCATAATTGGATTTGGTTTTGGCACCACAAGCAAACAATCTAAGTGTTAACATTTTTAATATTAAATCACTACCCATTTCAATTCAAATGAAAATAAAAATTCACTCTATCAACTTATTGTATCCATGAAAGAGTAAATGATATTCCATATTTAAAAATAAATAAATAAATAAAAACAATGTAAATTTCACAATTGCTTATTAAAAAAAATGTTTTCCAATTGAATATTTAGCTTTTATTACATATTTTTATAAGAGGTAAAAGCCTACATTTCAAATATAAAGTTATTTTATGTGAACAAAGGGAAGCTTGGGTCCATGGGCATTGGACTGTGCATGAGAATGTATATCATGTTGTGACTATTGGCCATCCAAAACCTTTGTGGTCTTATTAGATGGTTTGTTTTTATTTTTAACGTGAGCTCATGGATAATCCAAGACAATACTACAAAGTCATGACTAATCTCGTTGATAGTGATAGTGACCAGTGGCCAAATAATCCACGATAACACTGCATAGAGTATTAAGATTGTAGGATTGTGAATGTGATTATAAACGTGTTGCTTAAATGTTCGATGATTTTGTTTTTTTATTGATAATATTTTTGGTATGATTTTCATGGAATTTTGATAAAAAAAATTGAAGAAATTTTTAAAATCACAAAAAATATTATTTAAATTTGCATAATCTATTGTGCCATAGTTTTGAATGATTTTGATGATGGGTCCATCTAAAACGTTACACAGTGTAAATCTATAAACTTGTACACAAAAACATTAAATCTATAACAACACAAAATTGAAATTATGATTAAAAAACTCATCGAATCAACAAAATCATAAAAATTTTAAATCTACCCTCACTGTAAACCCAAAACAAATTAACTCTAGTTACAAAGTACATCTAGATTTGAGCTACCAAGTGTGAAGTGAACTTAACCTAATGCATAGCCACCATGCAAAACAAAGCCCATGATGCACAGCACAAAGGTCTAATTAAGGGATTTCAATACTCTCCTGATATGTCAATAACACACTTGTTATTTGTTGATGATGTTATTTCAATTGGTGTGGGTACTGTTGATGAATGGTGTGCTTATAAAGAAGCTCTTGATTTATTTTGCTCAGCTTCAGGGATGACCGTTAGAATGGATAAATCATCCTTTCTCTATCAGAATGTGGATGTTGATACCAGGAATAAAATTGCAGAGATGTTCCCTTTCAAGATGGGTCCTCTTACTGTGGGCTTTAAGTATTTGGGCTATCATCTCAAACCTTTGGGGTACCATACCTCTAATTGGCGACGGATGATTGAATTATTTGAAGAAAAAAAATCCAAAACTGGACCTACAGGTTTCTCTCTCTTGGTGGCAGGGTGGTACTTATAAAAGTTGTTCTCACTGGGTTGGCAGTCTACTAGTTTGCCTTGGCTAGATGTCCTAAATCTATTCTGAATGTACTGCACAAAACTATTTTCTCCTTTCTTTGGGGGTCCTCTGCAGGCTATCAAAAGCCTCATTTGGTTAACTGGGAAACTCTTTCATTACCTATTGAATATGGTGGTTGGGATATCAAGAACCATTAATGGTTTGGTATATCATTGAGATTGAAAAGTATGTGACAGCTACTCATTGGTACTGGTATTTGGAGTAGAATTATTGCCCATAAATACTTGAAGAACAAACCCTTGGAACACTGGATTCGAGCCTGTAAATTCAGTGTTACTGGTACATCTTACTTTTGGAATGGGTTTATTAGGATATTTGAGTGGATTACTTGTCAGCTGGGATGGAAGGTGGGAAATGGTTTAAAGATTAAGGTGGGGGTAGACCCTATAGCTAGGCACAACTCACAGCACCTGCTATATGAGGAGCTCAGAGATTATCTCGCTGATCTAGGGATATCTTATCTTGCTCAGGCGAAAAATTTGGATGTGTGTGTATCTGATGGTACCAATTGGTATACTGCTACTGATCTGCTATTGGGTGGAGATTGGGCTGCACAGTGGTGTTCTTATGTAAAGGGCTTGACACATGGGTGTATAAGGATTGGGACTATTGAGGATAAACTTCTTTGGATGTATGACGAACAGATGGGATTGGTGACAGCAAAAAAAACTTAATATGATCTCATAGTCTCTAATCATAGGACTATCATGGATAATGATATCATTCTGAAGATTTGGCAATTCAACATTCCTCACAAGCTTAAGTGTTTTATCTGGCTCACTTGTAATAAGAAAATCAATACTTGGGATATTCTGTGCAAGAAAGGTTGGCACGGTCCTAATTGGTGTTGTTTATGCAATGGGGAAGCTAAATCCGTAGATCATCTATTTGTTGGCTGTCTATTTATGAAAAAGATGATATGGGGCCTCAACTGTCTATTTGATGTGAACATACTATGGATAGCTCCTACACTTATGGAAAATCTCACCTACTGGGTATCTAAGGAAGGACCCTTACAGTATTTGCCTCTTTTTCTTATTTGGAATATCTGGAAGGCTAGGAACTGCAAGATTTTTGAAGATCGGAATCCTATTATGGTTGGCCTATTACATATTATTCATGATGAGGTAAATTCTTATAAACCACTTCTAAAACACAAGAATAAAATCTAGATCATAGGGAAGCCTCCTATTCCAAAATTTCCTATGATCTTTTTCGATGGAGCTATGGCTAAAAGCATTGGTGGAGCAGGTATATGTATTTGGTTAAATGATCATCATCTGTTTGCTTTTAAACTTGGATGTGAGAGCAGCACAAGTACAAGAGCAGAACTCTTAGCACTCTGGGCATCATTACGGGTCGCCAAGGATATTGGGTTGCCTTACCTACATATCTTTGGCGACTCCTCTATGATTATAAATTGGGCAAAAAGGGAATCCACCCTGGACATGGTGAACCTTGAGGCTTGGTGCTACAACACCAGACTTCTCATGTCCTCTTTCACTTGGGTGGATTTCAGTCATGTCTATAGGGAACATAACAAGAGGGCAGACATCTTATCCAAGGAGGGGTTGTATTTGGCACCTAGCCATCTCTTACTTACTGAATCATATGATGATGAGATTATTGGGGAAGAATCATTTCAGCTATTTTAGAATATGCTCGTTCTATTATAGTTATTCATCTCTTGGATTCTTTGAGCTATATCAGGTTTTATGTTGAGCAGCTGTTACAAGATATATGGGAGTCACTCACCTGCTTGGATAAGATATCTGGGCTCTTGTTATATTTTCTATGGACATATTTGACTAATATTTTTCACTGCTCACCTATGAGAGGACTATCATGTTTTGATACCCAGGTGCTAGGTGTATTTCTGGTTTACACAGCTTGGGTATTGTTTTATTTATTGAATTGCTATGTACTGTATCTAACTCTGAATTTGCTTGACCCACTGGGGTTTGTATTGATGTCTAAAGATGTACAAAGCTACCTTTGATTCAATAGAATAACAAGAAACTGTTTTTTTTTCGACTGAAAAAGAAACAAAACCCATGATCCCACGCTTCCTCCATTGGAAACCAAACTCCATCAAAACACCTTTACTCGAGATAATGTGAACTCTTTAATCCAATAAAATGAAAAAGACAAAGATTCTAGGAAATCATTGAACATTCATCCTATAAAATGAAAAAAACAAAGATAGTAGGAAATCATTGAACATTTATAACTCATTAAATCGTATAAGATATTTATCATTCAGCATTCATATACTTTGAACTGTTTTGAAAAGGCATGCCATGTACATTCCTTTTAAAACTAAATCTCTTTGATGGCGACAATGGCATTTCAAATACTTTCCTCGTAAAACTAAATCTCTTTAACACCTTGACCAATGGCATTTCATATACTTTCCGTTTAAAACTAAATCTCTTAAGTGGTGACAATATCTTTTAGACTGTAATGTGTATAAACAATTACGTGTATGTATGACGTGGCATCATTTTAAATACATCTAATATAGATGCTTTACAATACTTCTTCGACTTAGTTTATTATTATTTTTATTGGATATTTAAAAAAAAATATTGGTGGTTTATAATCATTTTAAGTGTTATTATTATTATATTAATATATTATTATTGAAAATATTTTAAAAGAATTTATAAAATGAAAATATAAAATGTAGATAATATTATTAAAAGAATATTTATATTTTTTAATATTAAAATTATTAGTTATGAAAAATATTTTATAAAAAAATTTCATTTCACCATATTATAAATCAGCATAGATTTATTTTAAAAAATATTGAAAGGGATCAAATCTTTTCCACTGCAAACTTTTTTTTAGAGTGAAATGTTGAGGAAATGTGAACGTAATGTTTATGGTTTTAATTTGTAATCTTATATATGTGGTTCTAAAAAATATTTTAAATCTAAATTGAGGCGACGTGTTATTTTTTATAATATTTTATTATTTTTTATGAAAGACATGTGTTAGCTCTAGGATGAGTACGAAAAGACTTCTAGGTTGTACAATACATCTCTTTAACCCATTCATCTCTATATCGTCATGATATACACAAAATTATATTAAAAAAAAATACTTTGTTATTTCATATCATATATTAAAAAATCTAAAAAAAATAATCATACTTAAAAAAATAACCTGAGTTTCATCTCTATGTCATCATGATATAAGCAAAATTATATAAGAAAAAATAGATTATCATTTCATAAAATATATTAATAAAAAATCTAATAAAATTAATCATACTAAAAAAAGTAACCTCAATTATTTATGATCACATAAGTTAGTTTGAAGATGACTTAATTTTTTATTTTCAAATTATTTTAAAGTATAACTTGAAACCGAATGGAATTTTTACCCGGATGGAGTTTTTAGAAAGGTTATTTTATAAGACGTGTGTCAGCTCCATGCCCACTTAGAAGGCAAAAGCAATGCCCACGTAGAAGGCAAAAGCAACACCACACAGGTTGCTCATAATTTAGTTTCATGGTATTAAGCAGATTATCCTGGTTAACACAAGTGGAAGGGAAGACACCATATTAGATGGTACACTGAAGGAAAAATATTTTAAATCTAAATTGAGGCGACGTGTTATTTTTTATAATATTTTATTATTTTTTATGAAGGACACGTATTAGCTCTAGGATGAGTACGAAAAAACTTCTAGGTTGTACAATACATCTCTTTAACCCATTCATCTCTATATCATCATGATATACACAAAATTATATTAAAAAAAAAATACTTTGTTATTTCATATCATATATTAAAAAATCTAAAAAAAATAATCGTACTACAAAAAAATAACCTCAGTTTCATCTCTATGTCATTATGATATAAGCAAAATTCTCTGTCAGTCTAGATGATCCTCACATCTATGACTTATTGAAAGCCTATATTCTCCCTCAAGGCTTTAGTATGATGACTGGTTCCCGTATCCTACAGTTAAAGAGTTTAGTTTGCATCCGGTTTGGCAATGATACTATGCCTCCCCTTCAGAAAAAGGTTCATCAGAGTTCGCACCTGCACAGCGTGGTGGAACAAGACCATTCTAAGCATACTCAGCCTGTCACATTTGACTGGACCTCTATAAAATATCCCCAGCAATGGGAAATCAAGTATAAGGAGTTGAGAAATTATGAGGCTACTCAGAAATCTCTTATGTCAAAGCCTTTGAAGTTCGACCAAAGCTCAAACTCTTTCAGATATCCAGAACCAGATCTTCTTCCTGTAAATAAATTCCTCTCTAGATCTTCATCTGTATCTAGATCCCGTAGTTTGCCTACTTCTGTACATTCTGAACCATCCTATTCTGGACTTGGCTACAATGAACACCGAGGCCAACATCAAAATTGCCCGGCCTGCAGAAAGAACAAAGAAAAACTTCAGCATTTGCAAAACAAGAAGCTTAACCTAGGTATGTTTACATTTAACCTGCCTAGAGAAAATTCCGCAGTAGAGACCACAAACAGTCATAACCAGAAGTCCTACCATCCTGGTAGAAATCTTCCAGATCTTCCCTTTAGACAGTATTCAAATGATGGACAAGTTAAGAAAGAATTTCTTCCTGTTAAATCCTCTGGAAAAGATGAGTCTGTTTCAGACGAAGCTAAACTTGCTAACTGGGGAAATCTGCAGCATAAAATGACTGCAAAAAATCTACATGAAATTGCTCTAGATTTGATAAAACTGCGTAGTTCAATGGCTGAAGAAAAAGATCAGATAGCTGCAGTAGAAGCCAAGTTGGGTTCGATAGATCATCTCCTATCGGATTCTCAAGAGATTAAGAATGTTGTTGCTCAGGCAACAGATAGAATTGAAAGGAGGCTTCAAAAGATTGAAGAACTTATTGCTACAAGCAGTAAGTTAAAACGGAAGAAAGCCCCTGAAGTAAGCGAGATGGCCATATCCTTAGCTCTCAAAGGATATGAGAAGAAGAAACCCGCCTCTCCTCAACTC
>LPNX010158627.1:0-16650 GCA_001517045.1 Pseudotsuga menziesii | reverse complement strand
GGGGATGATGTCATCTACTAGAATGTAATTGGTTGATTTTTATAGTACATTTTGGTCCTTTTGAGGCCCATTTTTGACCTCAAATTCTCTCTAATGACAACCACCAGCATGATAGGAACTCAAACTACTATCATCTGTGGAATGGCACAACACTTACAACCAACAGCATGGTGTGAACTCAAACTACCACCATCTGTGGAAAGGCTCAGTACTTACAATCACCAGCATGGTGTGAACTCAAACTACCACCATCTGTGAAAAGGCACAGCACTTATAGTCACCAGCATGATGTGAACTCAAACTACCATCATCTGTGAAATGGCTCAGCACTTACAACCACCAGCATGATAGGAACTCAAACTACTATCATCTGTGGAATGGCACAACACTTACAACGAACAGCATGGTGCGAAATCAAACTACCACCATCTGTGGAAAGGCTCTCAATCCTAGACTGAGGATCCCTGGTACCTCACCAGGTAGCTCCATTCAAAGAATGGCAATAGCCCTTATATCTGACACTAAGTCAGAATGGCTTAGCACTCATATCTGACATGGGAGGAACCTAATCCTTTAGCCATGACAGAATGGCTTCAGCCCTTACATCTGATCAAGTGGGAACACATCCCTCTATCACATCAGAATGGCCATGTACTCATATCTGATCATGTGAGAACAAATCTCACGGTCATATCAGAACGGCCCCTAGTCATAAACTGAGTTTTCCTGGTACCTCACCAGGAAGCTCCATTCCAAGAATGGCAGTTGCACTTATATCCGAACTGCTTATTGAAATGGCAAACAATCACATCTGACATGGAAGGAACTAAATCCTTTATCCATGAACAGAATGGTTCAGCCCTTACATCTGATCATGGAAGGAACCAATCCTCTCACCATGTCAAAATGGGTTAGCCCTTACATCTGACCTGCTCGTCAGAATGGCTATGGATCTCAGCACTCATATCAGTCATGGAAGGAACCAATCCTCTCACCATGATGAAATGGCTCAGCCCTTACATCTGACCATGGAAGGAACCAATCCTCTCACCATGTCAGAATGGCTATGGGTCTCATCACTTTCTCAGGGAGGAAGCCTCGATCTGGAGAACACCAAGTCTCTCTCTGAAGTACTCGAAATTCAGCCTAGCCAATGGCTTCATCAATACATCAGCAATCTGTTCCTCCGTCGCAACATACAAGAGCTTCGCTGCTCCTCTCTACACCATATCCCTGATATAGTGATACTTGATCTCGATATGCTTCGACTTGTCATGGAACACTGGATTATCTGACAACTTCACGCAACTCTGGTTGTCACAATGTATACAAGTAGCATCCAACGGGAGATCAAATATATCAGACAGTAGCTTTCGTAGCCATACTACCTCACAACTAGCTGAACAAGCTGCGACATACTCTGCTTCAGCTATACTCAGTGCCACACAGGATTGCTTCCTGCTAAACCAAGAGATCACACCTGATCCCATACTGAAGCAACATCCCGAAGTACTCTTCCTATTGACGGCACTACCTGCCCAATCTGAATCAACATAACCCTCCAGGTTAATCTTCTGATATGCATCATTCTTGAGCCCATAATCAACTGTACCCCTGCATGCTTTGCAACCATAAGGTGAACATGTCTCAATGTGTTCACAGCAAAGCAAATATCAGGTCTCATGTTCATCAGGTACATCAATGACCCAATCATCTGACGACACATTGTAGCATCAACTGTCTCTGATGAAGCAACACTCAATAGCTTCAAGTTCAATTCCATAGGTGTGGCCATGTAGTCCATCATCCTGAACCTCTTCAGGATCTCTACTGCATACTTCCCTTGTTCAAGGAAGATTCCATCTGCACTCTGCCACACCTCCATACCTAGAACAATAGCGCATCGACACATAACAGGAGTATCACTGGTATTTCGTCTTCAACCTTGAGGCAAAGGTTAGAACCCGCTTTACTATCAGTAAAGCCTAGAGTCATCAGTAATCTATCCATCTTGTCGTATCATGTCGAACCTCAGGATCTTCTATAGTCACTCCCTATGAAGTGGAGGATCATACCCCCTCTGTCTTCCGTACTCTATGCACTGAAACATTTTGTACTGGAGTGACAAGTAGTATCCATCTAGGATCACTAGATACTAAGATCCTCTATCTTGAACTTCTTCAAAAGTTCATCTCGCACCCATCTGTGAGCTTGTCATCCTCTATCAACCTTGTAGCAAAGATTAAGATATTCATCAAGCTCATCATGTATGTGTTATCCCATGGGTGTCTTCTCAACTCGTACAAGGCCTTCTTTCATTTGCACACATGATTATGCATGTCATGTGACTTTACTTCTGATAGCTGTAAATGTTTCTTTGTATTCTATGCCTTCTTTTCATGAGAAGCCTCGTGCTACGAATCTTTCTTTGTATTCCATGATGTTTCCATCTACTGCATGATGGAACTATGAACTTCTCTTTAGGTCTCGATACTGCACCTTGACATCATTCTTCTTGAACTTGTCTTCCCTTTCTTCTTGGTGGTTGGAAGGTTCTGCATCAATGATGTCACTGCACTCGACATATTATTCTTCATTTTGAAATGTCATCACTTGCTCTTCGGAACAAGTCTTCATTCTTCTTTGCTTGTAGGCGATTATGTATGTGGTCTTTTCTACAAGTCAAATGCAAATGTATGGTTAGAAACATTTCATAAGGAATATTTATGCTGGCAAACACTTATGCATAAATATATGATCATGCAACTACTTTAGCCAATACAACATTCATCCATATCTCATTGAAACTTTCTAGATGCCTTCCATCTCTACCAGGACAACATTGAGATTGTGCACTAATCCAATATGTCAGCAAAGTGGTTTCATTCTAGATAAGTAGCAAGGGAGAGTTGTATAGCACCATGAGCTACTTACCCATCGCATGCATATTAGTAGTATATTGTCGTTAATGCAAACATCCTAACAAAACAAATGCATGAAATAACAATATTATGAAATGACAATTGAATACTTATCTTTATTTTTTTCGTGGGCATACTCCTTCTTGAGTCTTCAGCTTCATCATCTTCTTCATTCATGATAGCATCATTTCTTATCCATATGTTAAGGTGGATAATAAGTTCTTCAAAAGTTGAGTTCTTCATATTCCTCATTGCTTGAGGGATCTTCTTTGGATGGTGAGAGCTTGATCTTCAATTGCTCCCATATTCTCTTCTCTTCTTATGATTTGAGCTTCTTCTTCTTCCCAGAGTTTGCTGAAAGTAATCACTTCCTTCTGGAACACATTCCTTGAATTAATGAATTCCATGATCCTGGGAGGCCATTCAAGGTGTCCATCACCACTTCTGCATTCTTCACTTTTTCTTTGACCGCTTCAAGTTGTTTTTATTTATTTATTTGAGAGACTCTTATGACTGCATGGTCTCTGCATTCTGGATCTTCACATTCTTCAATTGGTTTCTTTAGGTCATATTCTGATTTTTGTTCTTCCCTTCAAATAGCTTGAAATTCTAGAAGACCTTCAACAGCTTTGTTTGGAATAGGTAGTGCTCTGTAATGCACATGTGCAAGCCTTCTATGCCAAAGCTCATTTGGCTCTACTGTTTCATGGATCAAGGCTTGATCTAGATAGCCCTTCAATTTGTACAACCCTCCTTCTTGTTCTCCAATCACTACTGCATCATCAATAGTCTTTCCTTTCGGCCACATGATGACTTGACCATCTATGAATGCAACCTGCATTCCTTTTGCATCAGTGGAGAGAAGGTTCTTCTTGAATCCTGAAACAAACAATACTTCTTTCATTATTAGAGACTTACCAGAGTCTAGCTTGTATGAAGATTCCCCACTACCTTTTATTGGATATTGGTAGTCATCTCCTAGTTTCACCTTGTGAGGTGATTCATGTTCTGACAGTCCTACAAAGGATTCCTTGAATCCCGTCATATGTTTGGAAGTCTCACTGTCTATAAGTCAATCATCACTTCCATGAGTAATGTTACTTGTGAGAGCTGATATTAGAACATATTCATCCTTGATTGAAGAATCTTCACTTTCATATCTCAATTTCTTTCTAGATGGTTCATCATCCTCTGCAGCATGAGCATGATTTCTTCTTTGGCCTTGACCAAGTTCTTCTTGTGAAAGGCTTCTAACCTCGTCTCCCTCTGAAACTGGAACCTCTATACTCATGTAGGTGTCCAATTCATTTTCTTCAGAGAGATCAAATAATTCTATGCTTGGAAGTTGTCAACTTCACCAAGCTTATCATCAATCTGTTGTAATAGATCACTTTGAAATGAGAACCTCAAATGAAAATAGCAGAGGATTAGATCTTACCGATTTGAGGTGTCCGTCTTGGTTCCGGAGCTGGCTGATATAGGGTTTACCACAGAAACCCTAATTTTAAAAACTTGGAATATTTTAGATCTGATTGGATAGACAGATATATCTCTTCAAATGGATCTGTCCAATGTACTCTTTCTTTGAAAACAGTGGAGGGAAGCTCCCGGAACAGGAAGCCCTAGATTTCCCATTTCTACTGCAGAAATTCCTGTTACTGTTTCTGTGATATATATAAAATTACTGATCCTCTATGTCTAAAATTTCTCACTAAGGTAATATCACATGTCCCTGATCTAACAACATAGGTTTCATCAGAATTGGTTTTACCAATCGGGATTTATGATCCTTTTCCCAAGGTGACCTGTTACAGGACTGTTCAGAACAACGAAGTTGTATGGCATCCCACGTGTCCCTGGTTCATCTTCGGAGTCTGATATTCAGAAAAATGAAAGTACATTCCATTAACTTTCTAGAACATCTTCAATAATTCCAGTTGGACCTCTGTAGCCCAAGATATTGCAGATCTCCCCAGATGTCCTGTTTAGGGATGAATTCTAGAGGAGGCTGGAACCCTAACTTGGAGAGATCATATCTCCTGGAATTCAATGAATATGATGCTGATTTTTGGATATAGGCTTCATCATGATTTTAGCTTCGGACCCTACAATTTTGTAGCTCCTGAGACTTCACCAATATCGAAATATAGCGACTGTACCAAAACGTAGCAGTTTTAGTATTTAGGGTTTCTCTAGCTCGGGGTCAAACTAGGGTTTGACTTTCCTGGAGTTTCACCCAACCAAATTTATTGATCCAAGTCTCTAAACTTCAGTTTTTATGAGAAGAATAATCCTATGCTGGTCTCACTCAAAAATTCCTCTTTTGTAGAAAGCCCTAATTTCCGCATCGAAGACTGAAAATGCTCGGAATCAAATTCCGCTTCGACAGAAAGATGCGCCCTAAGGAGGAGAGTTGTTCCACCTTAATTTTGCTGAAAATATGTGGAGAAAGATCCACAAACTAGGAATACCTAGTTCCTGTAGCTGCACAATTTCTTCTTCTTAGGTTAGCTCTAATACCATGTTAGTTTTTCATCACATTAAGTTAGCATTATGATCTTAGGATCTTTTCACTGAGAGAATAACAAGCACAACAATAAAACATAAGCACATCACAAGAGACAAGAGACAAAGAGTTTTCCTCAGGGAAACCATAAAGGAGAAAACCCCCCAACTTCCTCTAAGATAGAATCAGCACCAAAATAGTAAGAGATCTCCCAAAACAGCAGTAGTCTTCTTCTTCTGTCTAGTCCCAGTATTTCCTTCTTCACTAGTGCGCCACACTTGAGAGAGTGAATGATGTGTATACAAGTGATAAATAGAGAGACTCTCACTCTCTATTTATATTCTTCCATTCACTTGAATTGCACTTAATCACGTCAGACCAACTAACAAATTACTTACTCGAGCCTACACCTTAATTAGTGTATAATAACTCAAGTGCCCCGAAACTGTGGGGACTTACACAATGACTTGACAAGACTTGTTTACATTATTAATCCTCCCAATTGGAACATCGGGGCATGACAACATGACCCAAATACATAATAGAAACATCCCAGAATAAACATCGGGTTACAATACATAAGATACATAGAAGAATACATTCTAAAGTTACATATACATCAACATCGTCAAGGCATTTAGGCTTTGGAGAGCAGGAAGATGACAGAGAAAGCACTTAGGGAGACAATAGAAGAACAGATAGTGTTGGAAACCAAGAAATTGTAGAAGCTAAAATGGGAAGCACATCGGTGGGTGCAACAAGCTCTTCCCAATCAAGAGAAATTTGACATCATCTACCCATAGATGAAAAGACTCATCGACATAGTAGAAAAGAAGAACCAGTTCCTGGGCCCCAACATGGAGAAGATCGCGGAAGTCCCCCTCTTGGAAAAGATGTCAGTCATGTCAAGATTAACTACATTAACTATCGACATCCAGAAAGCTTTACAGATCTGGAAAGATTTCCAACATCACCTTGCCATCACAGCTCCAGCCATCGTTGAGGTCTGTGTCCAGAAAAGACCAACCATCCATCTGCACAGTCCGCCACAATAGCATTTTGAAGGGCTCGACAACACATATTTTTTGTACCTCGCTGTTTATTTAGGATGAAGAAATGTTTTGTCTGTGGGGGAGATGTAGAAGGATCAATTCGATAAGTCAACTTGAATGAAGACTGACTTAGTCGATCAACCGACTAAGTCGATGGGTTGACTTAGTCGATCAGCCAACTAACTCGGTCGGCCAACTAAACTAGAAGATTAGGTTGGCTAGCTAAAAGTCGTGTCGGTTCACCGAACCGATAGGTAATTATTTTGTAATTGTCTGTAAATTATATATATTAGGCTGTTGAGCCAAATAAGAACTCAGTTCAGTTCTCTGCATTGTATGGACTCACTATAATAATATAATCTGTTTAATCCTATTTGTTCTTGTCTCTTGTCTCTGTTTATATTTATGTATGTTTTAGTATGTATTATTGGTAACTTTATGTGATATATGATATTACAACATTGGTTCCATTGATGATAGTACATGACTGAAATATATGCTCACATATGATATCAGAGCGGGCGATTAAGGATTGGAGGGAACGTAAAATTGCAAACTATTTGCAAAATTACGCACGAAGGAACAGATTAACAGTCGCTGAAACAAAAGAAATATTTTTCACAGAGACTCATGAAAATTTTGTCGAATCAGTGCCCCAACTCTTGAAGCAACTTTTGGATGAGAAAGACGGATGCAACTAAAGAACAACAATTGTTGGAAAAACTTATACGAGGAGGCCGAACAAATTTGTCGGAGTGGTTTGAGAAAATCACCGACGACTTCTGTGAGGAACAAGCAGTCGAAGACAAAACTTCTATGGAAACTCTCAAAGAGAAATTTTACACTGATTTCACCGAACAATTCTTGTGTTCCCTATCGGACTTTCTATTCAAATTCTTGATTGAGAACGGAGCAGGACACATTGTTGAACCTCATCCACTGTTGTACGAACATCTTAAACTCCAACTGGGCGGAGAAGCAGAGGAAGTGGGAGAAATTTATTGTAGAAAAGGAGTGGGAATACTTCCTAAGCAAATAAATCGCACTATCCAGGATTTCTAAAAGCATCGAATTTCTAAAAGCATCGGATAGGCTATGGGGGGGTAGTTGGTCATGTGTCAGAGATAGAGTATAGTGGATCCTAGTCGTCCCAGACCAGATAGAAGTCACCAGTAATGAGAAGTCGACCAGAGAGGGCCTCAAGAGAATAGTATCCTACAAAATTATGTCGGACGCTCAGAAAATAGAAAGAGATGAAAGACAACAGAGAAGGGAAGAAAGACGTGAAAGAGCCATAGGGCTGCACAGAGGACAAAACCCTAGGGAGAACGACTGTGAACAGAATCCGCTAGAGTCAGGTCATGACCGACATGAAGAAGGCATGGAGCAAGAAGCGTCCCCTATGGAGGAAGAATTGTGGATAGAGTATCCAAAAGCTCTCCAATCAAGAGCCCCTAGTGAAGGAACAATCCTTTCCCCATTAAATCCGCGTACTAGAATAAAGACTATTGTCAAAGATGACCTCTGACTACAAGCTGATGACTTCACTATATGGAGCCGACTAGGCGACGAAACGTACACTGGTCGACACCTTATTTTACGCAAACCCCTGGAAGGGAACTGGGTGACATTTTAAGCAGCACCCTCCCTCTAAAGTATCCACTTGCTCTTACCGACACATGAAGGAGTGCCCCCCCCCCCACCAAATAAAACTTTAGAAGACATCGAACAATCAGACCTATGAACACAAAGTTGCAGTGGACCATCGATAGTAGAAGTCAACATCAACCGACTGCAAGTCGATGAAGACTCGACGACCAATGGGAGCGCAAGTTTTGTCGACCAAAATTCCACAGGAACGACTACATCAATAACCCCACCACTTTCATCACCACCCCCACCTCCACTAGCGCCAACTTCTTAGAGCAATGAAAGTGATTCAGACATGGGTCACAGATCGGCTCACATTCCTCTTTATGAGGGAGATGAAGACCATCAACGACATTGGTTCATCTGCGAGTCGACCTGGGAAGCCAACCGGGTTACAGATGAAGACCTACAAATGGGAAAGTTCGCAGGAGTCTTAAGGAAAAGGGAATTGACGTGGTACATCACCTTTTTGGAGATACAACCGAGAGCGACAAAAGCCGAGATTAAGGTGCAATTATTACCATTGTTTAAAACTCCTGATGCTAAGCACCTAGCGGCGAAGAAGCTCAAAACCACTTCACAAAATCCAAGAGAATCCATTTGCGACTACACCAAGCGGTGGAAAGATTTACTGAGCCAATTGGATTACATTATTGATGAACAGTTACTAATTCAATGGTTTCTTGCAGGACTATCACAAAAAGTATGTCGACATATTAGTCTGGAGACATTTAAAACGTATGAGGACACGCTAACAAAAGCTCTTCAGGTTGAAATGGACGAAGATATACCCGCATACCCCACGGACCACAGACTGGAACAGCAGTTAGAGAATGTACAGAAGTCCCTGAAGGAGCTCAACCTCAAGAATCAGGAGATCTGGTGCACTAAGTGCTCAACAAATGGCCACTCGAAAGATAACTGTTGACAAGAATATAGCCAACAAGATGTCCGCTTTGTACAGACCAAATCATTTTACGACATTTTCCAGGAACATGGAGACCACTCTATAGTAGACTGCCCATTTAACATGAAGAATGGCAAGGCTTCCTGGTGCACCATCTACAAAACCAAAAGTCACAACACCATCGACTGTTAGTTAAACCTAAAGAATCGACAAAACTATCATGCGGTATACCAAACAAATGTAGTAGCGCAACATACCGAGCAAAACAATCCACCGAATGATCAGAACGGACAAAGATATGATGATCGACGATATGAGTGCCAGTACGATAATCGATGCTAAGGTTACGGAGGAAGAGGTCGATTCCTTGGGAATCGCAACATACGATCGCGTCGACCTATCCAGTGCTTCATATGTTACAAATAAGGTCACCGATATGCAGACTATCCATACAAGGATAGGACTGATCTGAAATTATGTACCCACTGTGGAGTAGGCGATCACTGACTTGAGGATTGTCCTACTATGTTAGAGAAAATTAATACCAAGAAAAATGTTAATGTCTTGTCTTGTGTGCAAAAACATGATGTAATAACTACTAAAAATTTACATATTGTAACTTGACAAGGCACAAAAACAGGACCTGATAACCCTCAAATTAGCAAGATTATAGATGCTAATGTTCATCCCGAACCTATGAGGGAAAAACAAACATATCAAGAAGCCACCCACATATTTCACGACATTGCAGAACAAGAGGACATCGTTAACAGTTGACCCAACATGGGGAGCCTTTGGTTTGCGTGAGAGAGGTCAATGGTTCATAGTGTGCTTCATGCATGATTTGGTCGCGTTCATGTTCGAGTACACACCTTCTGAGGATGTCGTCTAATCCTATTTTGTATAAAAATCCATTAATGAGGCTATAGGGTGCAACCTTCATAGCTAATATTTGTTTTCTCTTGGTATTCAGACCTTCTGGTGCCTGGCCGGTTTCTAAGAACTGAGCTATTTCTTCTAGTTCTTCTGGCACTGCTTCTATGTGAAATAAATGTGCATCCGGTAAGTCGTCATCGACTCCTGTCAGTTTCTCTCCTGTGTCTATGTGGGATAGCTTTCCTGGTCAGACAATGACTTCAAACTCAAATTCTTGGAAAAGAAGTAGCCATCGACAAATCCTTCCATGATGGAGTGGTTTATTGACAAGGTACTTCAGGGCTTGATGGTCGGTGTAGAATGTGAAAGGATTGGCTAAAAGGTAATGTCGATACTTTTGGAGGGAAAAGACCATACCTAGGGCTTCTCTCTCTGTGGTCGAATAGTTTTGTTCAGCCTTATTTAATTTTCGACTGCTGTAAACTATAGGGTAATCCATCCCATCATCCTCTGGTTGAGTTAGGATTGCTCCGATTACTATTCCTAATGCATCGATATGCACGTAAAATTTGGTCGACCAATTTGGAAATTTTAGAATGGGGGCTTCGGCTAGTTTATTTTCAATTTGTCTAAGGAGATCTGGCATTCCTTTGTCGACTTAAACTCTTGATCTTCCTTTAGTAGTTCTTCCAGAGGATAGTTCATATCTGAATAGTGTCTTATGAATTTTCTATAATAGCCTGTATGGCCAAGTAACACCCTGACTTGTTTGGGGTTTACTGGTGGTTTTAGGTCAAGGATAATTTTAATCTTTGCAAAGTCGACCTTGATACCTTCTTTATAGAAAATATGTCCTAACAGTATGCCTATGGGAGTCATAAATATACATTTCTTAATGTTTTAGGGAGAGTTGAATCTATCGACATCTCTCCAGCATAAGTCTGAGCCATTTGCAGTGATCTTTTAAGGTGGAGTATATTGTCTAGTCGTTGAAGTATACTGCCATGGTCTTATATATGTATTCTTGGAATGTCTTGACAACAATTTGGGAAAACACTACAGGTTCATTCTTTAACCCAAAAGGCATAACTCTGTAAGAAAAGGAACCAAATTCACACACAAATGTTGTTTTCTTTTGATCTTCCTTTTCTATTGGTACTTGGTTATAGCCTGAGATTCCATCTGTAAATGAGTAGAATTCATGGCCTGCAACTTCATTCAATATTTCATCAGCATAAGGGATTGGGGAATGGGTCTGTCAGTGTTACTTTGTTGAGATCCCTAAATTCAACACAAATTCTTAACCTTGTCGAGTCATTTTTCTTGGGTTGTACGACCATTGGACTTGCCCATTCCAACTTGTCGATAGGGTAAATGATCCGTGCTGCTAACATGTTGTCAATTTCCTTTTTAACTATTTCCTTGTACTTGTGAGCTAGTTTATAAGGTCTTTTCTTGACAGGTTGAACATCAGGTTTGGTATCAATTTTCATTTCTCCCATTTCTTGTACTAAGCCTTTCAAGTCTTTATAGTCCCTTGCAAAGACATCCTGGAATTCTCTAAGTAAGTTCACTATTTCAGTGGTGTGCTGATCGTTCCAGTAGTCTCCAATATTCACTATTTTTGGTCGGTCATCATTTGAAATGTCCACCTCTTTAGTTTTTACTTTGGCATCTAGCCACTCCGGTGCTTTACCTTCATTGATTGACTGACTTGCTTCTTTGAACTGTGAGAATGTGGCAGGGAATTCGGCTGCAGTCATTTTGTCGAGGTCTTGTTTGTCGGTTGTCGTGACTTTGAGGATTGAGTGGATAGGTTTTGTTGTCTCAATGTGGTTGGATTTCCATCTAAAGCTCTTTCCTTCTATGTTTTCATTTTCTAATTGTAAATAGGTCGTCTGTGTTTTTGACTCGGTTTGTATATTGTTATAGTCCTTGATCTATCGATGGTCTAGGGAGGATTGTTTTTTGGTTGGTTGGAGAAATTGTTTGATTTGCTGTGTTGTCTCAGTCATATTTTCATTTGGAGGTATGAATTTGAAGTCTTTAATAAAAATTTCCCTGAGTTCATGCCAAAATAAGGTTTCACCTCTAGCTTCCTCCATCTTGTACCATTTATTGGGTAAGTCGGCTAAGGTTGAAGGGAACAAATGTGGCCAAGCTCGCTCATCCTTGTATCCAAATCTTCTCCACTCCGTTTCACAAGTCTTGATATGTTCTTCTGGGTTTTGACCTTGGGTAAAGATAGGGATCTAGGCTTGTTGGGTTAAATTCTTTCCACCAAACCTCTTGACAAAGTAAGTCAAGGCAGTTGTCCAGGTCTGTAGTTTTGTCTGATGGGTGTCCCACCATCTAGCTGCTTGACATGTAAACGTTTCAACTAAGCTTTGAAGTCATCCATGTTCACCAATATTTTTAGATACTTGTTCAATATGCAGGACTAGTGATTCCATCTCCTTATACCTAGGTAGTTGTGTAGTGTTTAAGTTGGTTGGTTGTAAGGTGGGGCGTTCCATTATTTTCTTTTCAAAGATTTTGGGGATAATTGAGACTATGAAGCATTGTCGGGTGGGTTTTTTCTGTACGTTTTGTATAGTCTAGCACCCTCTTGCTTGTGTTTCATAATTTTCCATCTCCCAGTCATACAATTCGGCATCGAAGTTATAACCAATTGAGTCTTGGTTACCTAAGTTAATTTCTCCATGGATGTTTGGTTATGTATAGTCTGTATTGTTGTGGATCTGGTAAAGTTGTCTGGCATCGACTTCCTCATCAATTGGTTAAGTCCAAGGTTGTCCTTGGGATGGATGAATATGTACAATGATCTTTTGACCATTTCCTTTTAGCTTGATTCGTTCCTTTTCTAAGGATATCGATGCTTTCATCTTTCTTCCCCAAGGTCGACCGACTAGTGCTGGGAAGGAGCTAGATCCTTTTGGGTCAATAATTTCAAAATCAACCTTGGTCGAGATTCCTTTGATGGTTGTGTCGATGTTTTTCTAGACCCCAATGGGTTTAATTAGACCTTGTTCGGCGAGTTTCAGGTAAATTCCTGACTCATAGAGTTGCGATCTGCCCATCTTTTCCCATGTATCCCGGGTCATGATATTTTCTTGGGACCCGAAGTCGAGCACAACTTGTCGGATGTAGTAACCTTTGATTTCCAGGTCAATAAGTGGGTCGGCATCACTTTTTTCCTTTTGGTTCAAGCTGCAGATGTTTTTTGTTTGTTTTCCAAGGTTGGTACCTTTTATTTCATGCAATAAATCAATGAACTGAGCTACAGATTTGTCTGTTTGAGTGAGTTGGATTAATTGATGTATTGTGTTGGGTCGACTGTTAACGATGTCCTCTTGTCATGCAATGTCATGAAATATGTGGGTGGCTTCTTGATATGTTTGTTTTTCCCTCATAGGGTCGGGATAAACATTAGTGTCTGTAATCTTGCTAATTTGAGGGTTATCAGGTCCTGTTTTTTTTCCTTATGGAGTTACAATATGTAAATTTTTAGTAGTTATTACATCATGCTTTTGCACACAATACAAGACATTAACATTTTTCTTGGTATTAATTTTCTCTAACATAGTAGGACAATCCTCAAGCGAGTGATCGCCTACTCCATAGTGGGTACATAATTTCAGATCAGTCCTGTCCTTGTATGGACAGTCTGCATACCGATGACCTTCTTTGTAACATATGAAGCACTGGGTAGGTCGACGTGGTCATATGTCATGATTCCCAGGGAATCGACCTCTTCCTCCGTAACCTTGGCGTCGATTATTGTACTGAAGCTCATATCGTCAGCCATCGTATCTTTGTCCATTCTGATCATTCGGTGGATTGTTTTGCTCGGTATGTTGCGCTACTGCATTTGTTTGGTATACCGTGTGATAGTTTTGTCGATTCTTTAGGTTTAACTGACAGTCGGTGGTGTTGTGACTTTTGGTTTTGCAGATGGCGCACCGAGAAGCCTTGCCATTCTTCATGTTAAAGGGGCAGTCTGCTGTAGAGTGGTCTCTATGTTCTTGGCAAATGTCACAAAATGATTTGGTCTGTACAAAGCAGACGTCTTGTCGGCTATATTCTTGTCAATAGTTATCTTTCGAGTGGCTGTTTGTTGAGCACTTTGTGCACCAGTTCTCCTAATTCTTGAGGCTAAGCTCCTTCACAAACTTTTGTACATTCTCTAGCTACTGTTCTAGTCTGTAGTCCATGGTGTATGTGGGTATATCTTCATCCATTGCAACCTAAAGAGCTTTTGTTAGCGCGTCCTCATACGTTTTAAACGTCTCTAGACTAATATGTCGACGTACTTTTTGTGATAGTCCTGCAAGAAACCATTGAATTAGTAACTATTCATCAATAACGTAATCCAATTGGCTCAGTAAATCTTTCCACCGCTTGTCGTAGTCGCGGATGGATTCTCCTGGATTTTGTGAAGTGGTTTTGAGCTTCTTCGTGTCCAGGTGCCTAGCATCAGGAGTTTTAAAGAATTATAAGAATTGCACCTTAATCTCGGCTTTTGTCGCTCTGGGTTGTCTCTCCGAAAAGGTCATGTACCACGTCAATGCCCTTTTCCTTAAGGCTCCTGCGAACTGTGCCATTTGTTGGTCTTCGTCTGTAACCTGGTTGGCTTCCCAAGTCAACTCACAGATGAACCAATGTCATCAGGGGTCTTCATCTCCCTCATAAAGAGGAATGTGAGCCGATCTGTGACCCATGTCTGAATCAATTTCACTGCTCTCAGAAGTTGGCGGTGGTGGAGGTGGGGGTGGTGGTGAAAGTGGTGGGGTTATTGATGTAGTCGTTCCTACAGAATTCTGGTCGACGAAACTTGCACTCCCGTCGGTCGTCGAGTCTTCGTCGATTGGAAATCGGTTGATGTCGACTTTTGCTGTCAATGGTCCATTGCAACTTTGTGTTCGTAGGTCTGATTGTTCGATTTATTCTAAAGCTGTATTTGGCGGGGAGGGGGGGGGGGGGGGGGGCGCTCCTTCATGTGTCGGTAAGAGCAAGTGGATACTTCGGAGGGAGGGTGTTGCTTGAAACATCACCCAGTTCCCTTCCAGCGGTCGACGTATAATAAGGTGTCGACTAGTGTACGTTTCGTAACCTAGTCAGCTCCATATAGTGAAGTCACCAGCTCGTAGTCGGAGGTCTTCTTTGATGATAGTTTGTATTCTAGTAGATGGATTTAATGGGGAAAGGGTTGTTCCTTCACTAGGGGCTCTTGATTGGAGAGCTTCATGCTACTCTATCCACACTTCTTCCTCTATAGGGGATGCTTCATGCTCCACACCTTCTTCATGTCGGTCATGACCCGACTCTAGCGGATTCTGTTCACGGTCGTTCTCCCTAGGGTTTTGTCCTATGTGCAGCCCTACAGATCTTTCACATCTTGCTTCCTTTCTCTACTGTCTTTTGTCCCTTTCTATTTTCTGAGTGTCCGACATACTTTCATAGGATACTATTCTCTTGAGGCTCTCTCTGGTTGACTTCTCATTACTAGTGACTGCTATCTGGTTTGGGATGACTACGATCAACTATACTCTATCTCTGACACATGACCAGCTACCCGCGCATAGCCTACTCGACGCTTTTAGAAATCTTGAATAGTGTGATTTATTTGCTTAGGAATTATTCCCACTCCCTTTCTACAATAAATTTCTCCCACTTCCTCTGCTTCTCCACCTAGTTGGATTTTGAGGGTTGTTCGTACAGCGATGGACGAGGTTCAACGATATGTCTTGCTCCATTCTCAATTAAGAATTTGAACAGCAAGTTCGGTAGGGAACACAAGAATTGTTCGGTGAAATCTGTGTAAAATTTCTCTTTGATAGTTTCCACAGAAGTTTTGTCTTCGACTGCTTGTTCCTCATAGAAGTTGTCGGTGATTTTCTCAAACCACTCCGACAAATTTGTTCGGCCTCCTCGGATCAGTTTTTCCAGCAACTGTTGTTCTTTAGTTGTGTCCGACTTTCTCATCCAGAAGTTGCTTCAAGAGGTGGAGCACTGATTCGACAAAATTTTCATGCGTCTCTGTGAAAAATATTTCTTTTGCTTCAGCGACTGTTAATCTGTTCCTTCATGTGTAATTTTGAAAATAGTTTTCAATTTTACGTTCCCACTAGTCCTTAATCGCCCGCTCTAATATCATATGTGAGCATATATTTCAGTCATGTACTACTGGCAACGGAACCAATGTTGTAATCTCATAGATCACATAAAGTTACCAATAATACATACTAAAACATACATAAATATAAATAGAGACAAGAGACAAGAACATATAGGATTAAACGGATTATATTATTATAGTGAGTCCATACAATGCAGAGAACTGAAATGAGTTCTTGTTTGGCTCAACATCCTCATATATACAATTTACAGACAGTTACAAAATAACTACCTGTCGGTTCGGTGAACCGACATGAATTTTTGTTAGCCGACCTAATATTCTAGTTTAGTTGGCCGACCGACTTAGTCGGCTGATCGACTAAGTCATCCCATCGACTCAGTCGGTTGATCGACTAAGTCGGTATTCATTCAAGTCGACTTATCGACTTGATCCTTCTACATCTAGAATCCTCATGTTCTATAAGGGAGGACACGAGGCTCATGTTCTAGACGCCTAGAGAATCCTCTTTTTTTCCACTTTTACCAAGGGTACCGCTTTTGTTCCCTTATGACAAAGCGGTTTAGGTGAGAACCGCTTCAAGAACAAAGCACATCCATGGT
>LPNX010158620.1:0-12610 GCA_001517045.1 Pseudotsuga menziesii | reverse complement strand
GTCCTTTCTCTCTTTTCGGAAAGAAGAAGAGTTCTGGAGGCTAAATTCTCGAAGTATGTGGTTAAATGCAAGAGATCGTAACACTTCCTTCTTCGACAGATAATGTAGAGTCAAACTCTCCAAAAATCACATTTTTGAAATAACCTCTTCAGACAGGACTCTTTTCAAAGGTCATGAACAATTAAAGTTAGCAGTTGAAACTCATTTTCAGAACCTGTATAAAGATAATAGAGAAGGCATTGAGGAATTCACCTCTGAATTCCTTTCCCACATCCCTCTTTTAGTCTCTAGGGAAGAAAACACAACTCTCACAGAGCCATTCACTGAGGAAGAAATCTACAGGGTAATTTGTTCTGTGGAATAGGACAAGGCCCCTGGGACGGATGGTTTTTCAATCCATTTTTATAGGTTTTGTTGGGAAATCATCAAGACTAATTTTCTGAGAATGGTAAAAGCTTTTCAACAGAAATCCAAAGTGGGAGGTATTACAAACTCCACTTTCCTTACTCTGATACCCAAATAAGTGAATCCAAGCACTTTTGAAAGATTCAGGCCAATCTCACTATGCAACACCTCCTACAAAATTCTGGCAAACAGAATTAAACCCATTCTTGGGAGACTCATCTCATCCAGCCAAGGAGGATTTGTCAAAGGGAGACACATCATTGACAACGTGATCCAAGTGCAAGAATCCATCCACTCCAGTTACCAACGGAAGGAGAAAGGAATGATAATAAAGCTCGAAATGGAAAATGCATTCGATCGCGTAAAGCACTCTTTTCTTTACAAAGTCCTTTTTTCCTTCAGTTTTAGCACTAGTTTTGTTAACTTGATCAAAACATGCACAGAAAAATCATGGATAGCTTCACTTGTTAATGGAAGACCGACTAGTTATTTTCAAGCCTCGAGAGGAATAGGGCAAGGTTTCCCCCTCTTTCCTTTTCTCTACATTCTGATGCCTGATTCATTGAGTAGAAAGTTAACAGAAGAAAATAAATTTGGGACAGCTCCAGGCATTAGGATAATGAAAGGCATAGAGCCTATCAATCATGCACTCTTTGAAGATGATTTACAATTGTTGGGGGGAGCCTCCATCAAGATATCCTCCAAGATTTCAGCACAATATCTGGAGCCCTCATCAACAAAAGAAAGAGCGTTGTGTATGGTTGGAATGCATAGAAGAAAGAAATCCACTGAATAGCACACTTCTTGGGCTTCTAGGGATTTTCAATTTGGGAAAAAATCAAATAACTCGAGCTCCCCCTAACTCTGAGATCTAATAAAGCTTTGATGTGGGATGAAGTTTTGAGCAAAATGAAATCCAAAATCAAATCCTGGGGTGGCCAATGGCTCACCAAAGATGGTAAACTCATTCTAGTTAAATCGATTCTCTCCTCTTTACCAATTTATCAAGCTTATTTTCTCTTGGCTCCGAAAATGATCATGGAATAGCTCTCCCAGCTAATCCGTGATTTTCTATGGCAAGGCGAAAAAGGAAATCATAGAAAATTCCATTTAGTAAAGTGGGATACAGTCAAATGACTGGTGACATAAGGAGGGATGCAGATACGAGATCCGGGGCTTGTGAACATGGCAATGGGAGGTAAAATCTTGTGGAATTTAGACTCAAACAGTAGGCACCCTATCAATATAATTATGAGGAAAAAATATTTGATATCTCTGTGTAACCTTCAGGATGTCAAAATTCCTAAAGGAACAATCATGTGGAATCTCTGCAGGAGGGCACTCGATTTCTTCCAAAAAATCATGTATTGTATCCCTGGCAATGGAAAAGACACGATGTTGTGGCAGGATAAAATTATGGGGCATCCAACTCTCGACATCATGGAAGAGTTTAAAGGGGCTTGTGAGTGGCTCAAATTGCATTGATATAACACATTGATGGCAATTTCGTTGTGGGATGATGCTAGAAATTGGCAAGCCTGAGCCATTCCACGATTACCAGATTAGCTGGAAACACAAAAAAATCTCCCTCATTATGCTCTCACGGATATGGCACTGGTTCATCTACAGCTGAAGGATCGATGGGGTTGGGGAAAAAAGGGATTTTACACGAATGCGCAGGGGTTTGTTTCACTTTAAACACATCAACCGCTGACTCTTCCAACCACGTTTTGGAAGCAAGTCTAGGATCCCCTTATTCTTCCCAAGACAAACTTCTTTTTTTTGGGTTCTAATGCACATAAAGGTTTTGACCGGAGAAAATCAAAACGTGGCATCATTGGCCCTCATAGATGCTCAATGTGTTGTAGCGATTCTGAAACCAGTGACCATTTGTTTGCGGATTGTAAATTCTCCCAGGAATTTTGATCTCTCACACACCACGGCCTCAACGTTTCTTCTCTGAAGAAAACCCCTATGGTAACAGTCTTCTCCACTTTGAGAATGAGATATCCACATTCAATTTAAGGAAAGTCTGCATGGAGTAGAATTTGGGTTGCAATTCCTAAATATGTTTGTTGGAATATTTGGCTCGCAAGAAATGATCAATTTTTCAATAATACTCAGCATCTTCCTCTTAAGGTGGTTGCAAAAGCCAAAGCTCTTCTTATTGAAACGGTGGGAATTCAAACTTTTAAGAAGGGTTACTCGCTCCTCCCGGAAGAAAAAAAATGGATGGGAACTTACATTTTTAGAGATAGATAAAAGGAATATGCCCGGCCCAACATAAATCCAAGGTGGCGCTTAAGAGACACGGAAACAGACTTTCAAGCTTGGTGGAGGTCTTATGGTAAAGCTATGATCTTCTTTGACGGTGCCTCCAAAGGAAATCCGGGGAGGGAAAGAGCTGGTGGAGTGATATACTCCTCGGATGGTATTAGATTAGAAAGTTTTAGCTGGGGACTTGGCCAAAAAACCAATAGTCGCACAAAAATTCTTGGGCTACTAAAATCCTGTCAGATAGCTCGAGGAAAAGGGATTAAAGAAATACAAGTTTTCGGGGACTCGAAAATACTGATAAAGATATTAAATTCATATGCTCTTTTCAACAACCCGTCACTCAACAAGACATTACAAAGGTTGAGGCTTGTGTTTCAAGACTTTTGTTTCTACCTTTTTCCATATTATGGGCAGATCGAACAAGGAAGCGGACAAAATGGCAAATTTGGGCTGCCTTCTGCCACAAGGAACTCCGAGAAAGAATGAGGAAGAACCTAATTGGGCACCTATCCCGCAATCTTGAGATAAATAGAAAGGAGCTGGTATAGAAGTATTTAAGGAGACTGTTGATTGCTTGTAATGAAGGTTGCTTTGGCTACGACCCAACCAATATTACTTTTACAAAATTTATCCATTTTAGTTTAAAAGAAATTATGCACATATTTAAATATTAAATGAAATAATAAGATAATTTGTAAAGAATCTTAAAGATTGCATAAGAGAATGTTAAATTTTAACAAAAGAGATGAAGTAGAGATGATAGCACACATAATGGGCATATTTATTTCCTTCTCATTATTAACCATAAGCATATATTGGATTACATAGAAGCAAAACCATGGGTTAATCCCATGTGACAGAAAATACCGCGGGTCACTAATTTTAGTTAAGGTGACCAACCAACTACTAAAAAAACCAACTAATTAATGCACTAATGATCGGTAGTAGACCGGTGAGATTACAATTCTTAACAACGCCCCCTTTTATCTCAATTCTCAGCACTCTCAATGCCTAAGTGTTTTCTGTGAAACTCAAATGCAAGTGTTCCAATGGTTTGGTAAACATGTCAGCAAATTTCTCCTTAGAGCCAAAAAACAGTAAAGTAATATCTCCATTATTAACTAACTCATGAATGAAATGATAGCAAGTGTCAATATGTTTGTTATTTCTATGAAAGGCATTATGCTTGAACAATGTTATTGCATAACTATTGTCAACAAAAATAAGAGTTGGATCATTTTATGTGTGTCCCATATCCTTTAAAATTCTCCTTAGCCAAATTGCATGACAAGATGATGTGATGGCTGCTACATTCTCTGCTTCTGCAGATGACATGCCAACAATGGGTTGTTTTTTAGATGCCCAATATATTATATTTGTACCCAAATTAAAGCATAACCAGATGTGCTTTTCCTATCACCAATAGTACCTGCAAATTCACTATCAGTGTACCCTGTGAGAGTATTTTCTAGTGAATGAGTGTACCAAAGGCTATATCCAAGTGCTCCTGCAACATATCTCATAATTATTTTTCCAACTTTCTAGTGAGAATATTTGGGACACTCCATAAATTTGGAAATAAGGTTGTCAACAAACATCAAATCAAAACTAGTTACAGTCAAATACATTAAACTACCTACCATTCTTTTGTAGTGTAAAATTTAAATATTAAATTTTAATATTTTAATATAGTTTTAATTATCTATGTAAAACCTAGTGTATATATATATATAGTTACCTATGAATCATTTTCCTCGTGATCAAAAGGTGTACTCTTTTTTATTCATTAGAATTACAATGTGTATATATATAGGAATCATTTTCCTCGTGATCAAAAGGTGTTTTCCAAATAAACATTTCCCTACATACTTCATTGCAAAAAGGATCAATGTACCTTCATCCAATTTATAATAAAAAATTTAAAAAGGAACATTTCCCTACATACTTCATTGCAAAAAGGATCAATGTACCTTCATCCAATTTATAATAAAAAATTTAAAAAGGTGTAAGTAAAGTAACCTTTTACTCAGAAAAAATTGAAAATTGAAAATTTTAGTTTTTTTTTTCCATTAAATTTATTCACATTAGGTCTCTTATACTAAAATTTATACAGTTTTCTAAAGTAAAAGCTTGGAACTTCAAAACATAAAAGTAGAGCCTTGAGAACAAATGGTATTGTTTATGAGCTCTTCATAAAATAAGGTACCAGAACGAAGGCCTATATCTTTGTTTGATAATTTATCTGTCACAATATTTAATTCACGATAAATATGGTTGAAGGATATCTCAGAAAAAGATCCAATGAGTGCCCTTAACCTAGTACACAAGTACTGCAATGATAAAACTTGGATACTTGAGCTGTCAAAATCTCAATCAAGAATGACGTTGGAGTCTCCAAGGATCTGGATAGCAACAATACCCATATTAAGGTAAATTTCAATAAGCCCCACAATGCCAATAGTTTTGCACGGGTGTTGGTACTAGACTCACACCCCATCCAAAGCTGATATATGTGAGATTGACTGAATTTACTTAATTAATTTCTGAATGAAACATTAAGATTGTTTTTAGCGTAAAAGTTTAAAAGATTATATGAAAAGATTTTTTTTTTATCATAATAGTTGATTAAGGAATATGTAAATAAAAAGTAAGTTTATGTTGTTAATTGTGTCTAAAGAAGAGTTTTTACATTTTATTATTAAGGAGAGCCATATAGAGAGAGAGAAACAATGATACATCTTAAAAATCATTTCAAAATTATTTTAAAAAACTTAATATTAATTACTTTAATGTGTGTTTAAATATTTTGTAAACTATTCATGGATGGTAAGGGTGGTAAACTATCGGCCTTCCTTGTGGAAGGCCTAGTACTCATGACCTCCCCCCTCAGTGGGAGTGTGTGCGCATATCTTGCCAATTGAGCTAACCATTAGGGCTATTTAAAAGCACTACTTTAAATAGTATATTGTACTAAATTAGATCCATTTTAACTCTAAATCTACATTAAGAGAGATCTATTGGCGAATATTTTTAATATTAAAAAAACTTAAGGAAAGATTTACATTTAAAGGGATTTGATCCATTTTATTAACACATGATAAATGGGAGTTAAAATATATCTACAATGATATTTAAAACCATAAGAACAACCAGTAAGGTTGCCAAGCAAAGAAACATTTAGGGGCAAAATTTAGCCCATGGGCTATCTTTTCAGCCTTTTTTCCCCAACAAAAGATTAGCTTGCATTTTTTTCAAAGATGATTCACCCAAATTTTATGGCACCATGGGCTATTTTTCATCTTTTTTCCCCAAAAAAAGATTTGCTTGCATTTTTTTCAAAGATGATTCACCCAAATTTTATGGCACCATGGGCTATTTTTCAGCTTTTTTCCCCCAAAAAAGATTCGCTTGCATTTTTTTCAAAGATGATTCACCCAAATTTTATGGGATCATTCTTTAACTCTAATAATCACCAAAATGGTCCAAAAACTATATAAAGCTCTTAGATATTTGATTATTTTTTAAATAGTCAAACGTTTTATGGTTGTAAATTTAAGAATCAGTAAGATTCACCAAAGTTTTTACACTTTAAGAAAATTATGGATCTTTAAAATTTTTCATGCTACCAAAAAAAATAAAACACAACAAATAATAAAAACAAAAATACACAAAAAACTATTTTTTCAAATTTATTAGAAACACAAATAAAATGCTTCATTGCACTTCTATTGTCTATGTTTTCAAATTTCAAGCACAAGTTATAGAACATTAAAAAGCTTTAGATTGGCTTCGGTCTTCTTTTTTTTAACCATGGGAACAACAACCTCCCAAGAGTATATCCAACAGCCTGCAAGCCAGATATACCAATAACTTGTGACTTACCAGATTGGCTTCGGTCTTAGCTTCAATCTTCCAAAAAAGTTCAAGGTCATCATGATGAATCGAACAAATATGGACCAACGAAATAAAAACATTTTGAAAGGGATTGCGTGAATCGCTATGTAGTTTACTTAAAAAGGTTTGATTTTAACGCTTCTAGAGCTGTTGGGCTAAGGGCAGACTTGGGTTTTACACCTTTAACTTCGCACCAACAAAAAGACCCACAATGTTGGCCCTTTCGGCAACAACCTGTGAATAGGTTACAGTCTCACCCGAAACAGCTATGGGGTGCCGCAGAATCAGGTTTCTGCAAGCAGAAGAGGGATATTACTGTACCTTTAGTCTTAACAACAATTATTTATACCAAGTAAAGCTTCGACATTCACTAAAATAGCTTTGCAGTTTAGATAAATAACGTTACTTGCTTAACCCTTAACTGGGAATTCACAGCGAAGTTACTATTTAACAGTTATCTTACTTTAGCATTCACCTACTTATCAAAAGCATAAAAACATCACAGCACAAAAATAACACAACACAAGATATAACGTGGTTCACCCCCAGGGAAGGGGCTACGTCCACAGAACTACTTTTATTCAACTCTTTACAAAACAACAGTTCTGATCTGTGCACTCAGCTGTAGATCCACCCTTCAAGTCTAACTACGCACTTAGCCACAGTTCCTTTCTTACAAACTCTAAGTTGCGCACTCAGTTCCAGTTCCTTACAAAAACCCTCTGCGCACACAACTGCAGAGGTCGTCCATGCACACAGTTGGGACTTAACCTTCAAAAACCTTCGCATCAACTTATCATAAGAGAACCTACTATAACCTTGCTTGACTCTTTTACATAAGTGCCTTATTTATACAAGTGCACTATTACAATACCATGGACTTAAACCATGGGCACCCGCAAATCATGGGGCAATTTACAAAAAGAGGGGCTTTGACCCAACCCTGACACCCCTAAGACTATTTTGTGTCGTGACTCCGCTTACAACTTTGCGCAAAAACCATGGAGTTACCAAAATTAGTGACCGTTGGGGCGCGCGCCCCAACAGGCTCCTAAGACTCACCAGTGTCCCATCCCGAGACACTCTGTTGTTTGTCCGGTGGAAGAATCTTGTTGGTGAAGATAGAAAATTGCTTGTTGAGACCGGGCATGATATCGTCGGCTGCTTGTTCCTTCTCTGCTATCTCCTTGTCGAGCTTTGTAACCATCTGCATCTCTGTAAGTATCATCTTTAGTCCTCCTGCCGTCTTTCTCCCTTATATGCCTGTCATCATCGTCATCCCTTCTGCTACTTTTACCATAGCCGCAGCTTGCTTGATCCTTCATCCTTTCATCTATGATCGTCTCTTATACTGCTGCCTCCCTTTGTAATATTTATGATGGTCATGGGAATTACTGGGCCTTCTAAATCTATCAGCGACCCCATCCCTCGAACTACCTCCCGTTCATGTCCTATCGAACATTTGACCATCCATAACTTTGGGTCCTTAACAGACAGTACCCCTTGGATGTCAATGTACTTTTGCATAGGACAAACAGCGACCTCCATTTTGCTGAACCAGGAGGATACATCTTGGGATCCTCTGGAGTCTTTCCTGAGGGCTTGTGCCTTTGTTCGTTTCGTTTAGAGCGAACTTCTGCTTTAAATTTCTTCCTAGTTGAACATCTTCACGAGGTGCAGATGCAGGCAGATTGCTCATAAGATTCTGCAAACCTCTCTCCCTGAACTCTCGTAACAATTCATGGACTTTGCGATCATTCGACATGGTCTTAACTGCAAAACTCAAAATAATGCGAAATGCACAGAGCTGGGTGGCTTCTTAAAGAATTCAATGATCAAATCTGTCATGATTATGCATCAAAGATACCAAATCTGACCAAGCGGCAGTAAATCTTGTCCACATGGCACTAGATTTCCCAAAATCTCATCATTACAGGCAGTTAAGGTAGCTCACGTGCCGACGCTGCCAAATCTAGTTTGTCCCATCGGTCACATTTTAGGCTGTGACACGCCTTTCTTCTTCGACACAAGCGCTAACTTCAGATTTTCCACAATAAGGACCTTCGACCCAATCTGACACAAGCGCCAACCGAACGTTGACCTTCGAACTTTGACAACCTTCAACACTTCGTAGCTTTGAGAACAACTTCATTATAGTCTAGTACCCAATTTCATCTGTTCTTGGTACTTAGACTCTCCTTCTTGCTATTACTTCTAATTAGGGGGTCGCGGCTTGTCCCTGTACTTTTTTAATCTACTTCCATTCACCATAGAAGGTAAAATTTCTCCATTCAACTTAGCTAGCTGGACTGCACCACCATCGGTAACTTCCTGAACGATGTATGGTCCTTTCCAATGTGTCTTGAACTTACCAGGGAACTTCATGAATTTGCTGTCGTACAAGAGCACAAGATCACCATTCTGAAATTGCCTCTTCTTGATGTGTTTATCATGCCATGCTTTTTCTCTAACTTTCTGTACTTGTTGCTGGAAAACTGCGATGAATCTGTCTTCTTCTAGCTCTAGTATCTTTACCGGCCTTTCTTTCAACATACTTGGGTCATCCATCTCTGTGAAGGCGGATATTCTGAGACTAGGAAAAATGTACTCCACGGGCATAACTGCTTCTTGTCCATATACCAGCCTAAAAGGTGTATGGCCTGTCAACTTCTTGCAAGTGGTTCTATAAGCCCATAGTACTGCTAGAATTCTAAGATCCCAATCATTTCTGTTAACATTGCAAACCTTTGCGAGAGCGTGCTCAAGGATCTTGTTAAAGGCTTCGACAGTTCCATTTGCTTGAGGATGGTAGGCAGTACTCTTCTGATGATATACTTGAAATTCTTCAGTCAATGCTTCAATAGTCTTATTTAGGAAATGTGATCCTTGAACACTCATAAGAATTCTAGGACACCCAAATCTTGACAATATATTATCAAAGATGAACTTCGCAGCTGTAGTAGCACTACAGTTCTTGACTGGTTGAGCTTCGGCCCACCCAGTAAGGTAATCAGTTGTTGTAATAATGTATCTTGCTCTAGATTTCTTTGCAGGGGGATTGATTGGTCCAATAAAATCAATAGCCCACTTGTCAAATGCTTGTAAAGTTACCTGTGGAACCAGAGGCATCTCATCCCTCCTGCATGGTTTGCCTGTCCTCTGATAGATTCTGCAGCTGTGGCAGTACTCTCTGGCATCCTTATGAATTGTAGGCCACCACAATCCTGCTGTCAGAATCTTCTGCGCGGTAGCTTTTCCTGCATAATGACCTCCTGCTGCTTCAAAATGTGCCTCAGCCAAAATCAATGGCTTTTCATGCTCTAGGACACATCTGCGCAGTATTTCATCTAGTCCCATCTTATATAGCTGGCCTGCTATCAAAGTAAAGTCAATTGCTCTAACCACCAGCTGCTTCTTCTGCTATGTTGTCATCTCAGCAAGTGCAAAACCTGTAGACAAGTACTGAACAATATCCTGAAAATAGTCATCAACCATATGAATGGCAAATAACTGGGCATCAGGAAGACCTTCGTCCAAACTAGTGGGCTCTTCTCCTGACTCGAGCCTCGACAAGTGGTCAGGCCCTAGGTTAAGCCTTCCAGGCTTAACTATGATCTCAAAGTCATATTCCTGAAATAGAATCAGTCATCTGCATATTCTTCCACCTAACACAGGCTTGTTAACCAAGTACTTCAAAACATAATGGTCAGTGAACATTTTAAAATTAGATCCTAACAAATAATGTCGAAACTTCTGCAAGGCATAAACCATGGCTAGACCTTCTCGTTCTGTCGTAGTATAGTTATTTTCTGCTGTGGACAATTTTCTACTTGCAAAAGCAATAGGGTGATCAATATTACCTTCGCCAAACTGAGCCAATACTATACCCAAAGCAATGGAGGATGCATCGACATGTACATGAAACTCCTTATTCCAGTCAGGGAATACTAAGATAGGGGCAGCTACCATCTTTTCTTTCAAAATATCCAAACTTTCATGACACTCAGGTGTCCATTCAAACTTAATAGCTTTCTTCAATTGCTTTTCCATAGGGGTTGTAATCTGAGCATATCCTTTGATGAATTTCCTATAATATCTAGTATGACCAAGTGTGGTGCGAAGTTGCTTAACAAACTTCAGAGGTGGCAAGTTCATGATAATGGCTATATTCGCAGGATCCACCATCAATCCTTGTTTGCACACAATGTGACCTAGCAGAATTCCAAAAGGTGCACAAAAGATACACTTCTTTAGGTTCAATGAAATCTGATGTTGTCTACACTTGTCCAACATAAGTCTTAAACTGGTTATATGATCTTTCAATAAACCAAAGATAGTCCAATTCCAAGAATTTATGTATAAATTCCTTAAATGCAGATATGACTACTCTAGAAAACATAGCAGGCGCATTCTTCAATCCAAAGGGCATCACTGTATACTGAAAAGATCCCATTTCTGTAGCGAAGGTAGTTTTATGTCGATCCTCTAGAGCAATTCTGATCTGATGGTAGACTGAAAATCCATCAGTAAAAGAGTACACTTCTTGGCCTCCGACATTGTCTAAAAATTCATCTGTAAAGGGAGTAGGGAAAGGATCATGTAAACAGGCATCATTCAACTTCCTTAGATTGACACAGATTCTGATTTCTCCTTTGGTCTTGTTTTCTTCTACCACCATAGGGCTGACCCATTACGACTCTTCGACAGGTTCAATGATTCCTGCAGCGAGCATCTTATCTAGCTCCAGCCTGACTTTTTCTTTATACTTAGGGTTTAGTCTATAGGGGCGTTGCTTCACAGGCTTTGCATCAGGTTTCAAAGGAATTTTTATCACTCCTATATCACCAAGGATACCTTTCATTGCTGAGAACTTCGTCGAAAATAGGTCCTGATACTCATGGAGAAGTTAAGTCACTTTGCTCACCATTTCTTCATCCCAATAATATCCAATGGTAGCATACTTGGGCTGTTCTTCTGAGCCGATGTTTACTTGCCTTGTCTTCAAGGGCTGAGTTACTTTAGGTGCTTCGACCGCTGGTCCATGTACTTCGCAGTGCCCTTCTGACTCGGGAATGTAAATGTTGCGCGGGTCATCATCCTCATCAATTGCGAGGTTATAACATTCTACTGCATTAGCTTCTTGTTCCTTCCAATCAGGTTGGTACTCAGCTATTTCTTTGTCATCAAACACCTTAGTATGGATCAACCTAATAGCTGCATCTAAAGCAGGGCAAACCTCATTAATAGAAAATGTAAGCACAAAACTATCAACAAGACTATCCCAACTTACAGTACCACGGTGAAGCTCCACCTTCGCATACCAATTCTTTGCTATAGGTTCCAGAGTGTGCACAAACCTATGTACCCACTCTTCACGAGGTACATGCTTCCATGATTCATAACACTGCTCCAAATGTTCCTGAGGGCTAGACTTACCATTAAACTTCCTTTGCACCTCCTGAGGTTGATCCATGAATCTCAGGTGAAGAAACTTTTGACAAGCTTCACAGCTATGAATCTGCTTTTTATGACCATTCCACCATCTGGCTGCTGTGGCTCTGAATGCTGAACCTAGAGTCTCCATTTTCTGTGAATCCGGTACTTGCTATGAGAATTGTACAATAAATTCTTCTGGGTCTGTCAAGCCATCAAAAGTAGGCAAGACTCTTGTCTATGAACCAAGCCATCTGAGAGACTTGGTAATTCTTACACATCGATGTCCATGTAGCTCATAAAGTCTACTTTGCCAATTTTCTAAGCCTTCATTTGAATCAGTCATGCAAGAACTGTCACAATTCCAGTCCATTATACCTTCGGTAGTAGGATTAACATAGTCTTCTTCTTTAGCTGTGAAGTTGTAGATATGATCCAAAACATCCTGATCTTCATCTCTGATTGGCTCTGTGTACCTTTCTCCTTGATAAGGGTCCAAGGGTACTATGAATCTCAATCCTTTTCCTTCAAAAGTCATCTGTCTCTTCTTAAGGTTGATTACTGCATCATTGTTTATTGCCCATTCAATTCCTAGAAAGGC
>LPNX010158594.1:0-11376 GCA_001517045.1 Pseudotsuga menziesii | reverse complement strand
TAGTTGTCTATGTTCATGAAAGTATTTTTGAATGATGGGGCATATGTAACTTTGTCTGGTTAACTGTCATTCTAAGTTTTTCGGTTTTCCCCAAGTACTGAATCGGTAATATGAAGATACTGTCATTCTTAAGCTTATGTTTCTCAAAGTGTGGAGCATATCTTTATTCAGGACGTGTTACATGGATCCTTTCTTCTGGCTTTGCTTTCCAGATATATATGATTTCCCCGTTTAGAGTAGTCTAACCGGCTTTTCTTTTCAGATATTTGTACTTTTTTTAATAGAGTAGTCTAAACAAGTGCCATTGCATTTTCCAGCAGGAATTTGACGGAATTTGAGAGAAGAATTCTTTGAACTTACATAAATCTGAATGACCTGAGTATTTAGATATTCAAAGCTATTGAATATATTTATATATTCAAAACCAAATTTAAAAAGAAAAACCAAAATACTTTCCCCAAAAATAACCATCATTTAGACTCCTATTCTAATCAACTAGAATATGGGAATCGAATTAAACCCATCCTCTCTTGTTTTTTCATGGTCAGCAACATTTCGAAATTGAGTTGTGGATTCAGTAGACTGTATACTGAATGGTTACATAGTTGTTCTTTATGTCAATATTTGACACAGAATTAAGAAAATGAACAGTTTTTTTAATCTTTATTTGTGTATGTGAACTGAATTAAACCCATCTTCGCTAGTTTCACAGAGTCCAGCAGCAATTCGAAACTGAGTTGTTAATTCCGTAGTTTAAATGGTTGTCAAATGCACAACAATACTGGTATTCTGCAAATGATCTTGATTTGGGTGGTTCCTTCGAGTTGATTTGGAATGACTATATTAATGGTCTATTAGGAGCTGGTATTCATTTAAATAACAGCGCTGATAAGCTGGTCTGGAATTATAATTATAGCAGGGATTCTATTACTGCAAAAGATGCTTACGAATGCATCTTTAAATCCACATCTCGCCCGATATCTATGATTGATTGTATTCCTATTTGGCATAAGGCTCTGCCTAGCAAGATCTCTTGTTTCATCTGGCTTTTACTTCATAATAGTATCCTTACATGGGATAATTTGCAGCGGAAGGGGTTCTCTGGTCCTGGTATTTTCTCTCTCTGTTGGTCAGAGGAGGAAACTATTGATCATCTCTTCTCTTCCTGTTCAGTTTGGAAAACTGTGGCAGAGTATATCTACGACTTCTTCAATGTTCCAGATTGTCTCACAGGTACTTCTTCAGTTGATCTTATTAAAGATTGGGCTGGCAAGTCTTCCAAGAGCTCTCCACTCTATTTGCTCCCCTACAACATGATGTGGACTGTATGGAAAGCCTGTAATATGGTGATTTTTGAAGGGAAAAGAAGGAATATTCATGGCATTATCCAGCGTATTATATCAACAGTTCAGGATCGTTATATTGGGACCGTGGTTAAAAAAGGACGCTGCAGAATTATTGGAAATCCACCTGTCAAATATTATCCTTGTGGTTTTATAGACGGAGCCTCCAAGAATATGACAGCTGGTGCAGGCCTGTGTATTTTTCTTAATAGCACTCACTTTCTGGAGTTTGCAGTGGGGGTAGGATATGGCACAAATACCAAAGCAGAGCTGCTCAGTCTCTGGGATCTCTTACAAATATCCCATATGATGAGGATCCCATTAGCCCACGTATACGGTGATTCTCAGGTAATCATCATTTGGGCTAAGGGATCGACTGCTCTCTCCCCACCTGCCCTATTTCATTGGTGTCGGGAGACTAAAAAGCTAGCCACTAGCTTTCAGGACCTGTCATTTTCTCACATCTACCGAGAGCACATACAGACTGCTGACCAACTTTCAAAAAAGGCTCTCTCCTTTCCCCAAGGGAAAGGTGTTTTGATGGAATATATAGAGAATCACCTGGTTTCTAAGGAATTCTTCTAGCTCTTTTGAGCATGATTTTGAAAGTTTTTTTCTATTGGACTTGAAGTCTTTGTGTATCTGAAGGGAATCTTTTTTTCCTTTCATGTAGATGTCTCATTTGCAAATTATAGTGCGTCTCCTTTGAACGCAGATTAGAGTGTGATTGGCTCTCGGTAGATGTGATTTTGTGGACAGTCCACATCACATGATGAGACAGTTTTCTGATGGGTTATTTTTTGGTATTATGTGCCTTTCCCCCTGTCTGGAACTCTGGACGAGTTGTTATGAAATGTCATGCTGAAGCAGCTATATGTACTAATGGCCTTTGATTTTATTGAATAACAAGGACAGGTTTTTTTCGCTTGAAAAAAAATTGTCCTTTATTTTCAAATATGGTTTTATATTTTTTTTGAAATTTATAGCTTTTGATGTTGTAAATTTAGAATTAGCTTTATTTTAATCTGTATTTTAATGGTATAAATAGATTCAACATTTTTTAAAAATTTCGAAACATCCAAAAATTCCACTTAACAACTATAATCTAGATTTTGAAAAATTACAATAAATTTTTTTCAAAATAAAAATCATTCTATTTAAACCTAAATAACTATTTTAAATAATTGCCAATCATTTATTTGAATGTTGTATTTCTAAATTTCATTTTGTAAACCTCCATGGTATAAACTCTATGAATGTATGTAGGATGTAATATATGGCATTACTTGTACATAAAAATAACTATCAACTCTATGAATGTATATAAGTATATGGCATTACTTGTATATAAAAATAGTTATCAACTCTATGAATCTATATAAGATGTAATATATAGCATTACTTGTATATAAAAATAGCTAAATAGCTAGTGTTTTTTATATTTAATTATTTGATATAAGTTTGTAACTTACAGATAGTTTCAATATATTGTACAGTTTCCATTCAAGTAGTCTTGGCTTCATAGCTTCTAGATTATTGTCTATCAAAGAAGCAAGACCAACTAAGATGAAGATGAAGTTATGGGAAAAAATGGCATTAGCATTGGCATTAGCTTTAGTCTTAGCCAAACAAAAAGTAAAGAAGAAGACTGCATTAAAAAGAGGTTGAAAATCTTGGTAAGTTTATAGATTTTTTTTTACTTTTACAATTTTGTTTATAGATTTTATTTTATTTTTACAATTTATTTTATTTAGTTTTTTTTACATGGTTTATTTAGTTGTTTTTCTATTAGGTTGAGTTGCATTATTTTAATTTTAAAAGAAAAGCCTTTTCATTTATATGCAATATCTCATGTGCGCTCAAAACCGTCACTTTCTTTGATGCACACACACACACACACAAGAAACTCTCTCGTCACTCACTAAGTTCAAAAATAGCTTAAATCTACTCACTTAATACCTCCATAGGAGGGCACAAAAGAATCTTGTAGTTTAGGTAGGATTTGGGGGCTAGGCATCCAAAAACATAGTTGTTGTCCTTAGGGTGCTATAAAAATCCTTCTAAATCAAGTGGTCGTGTATAGCCACATGGGGCAAGTGAAAGAGTGCCACCGCGCCATAGGAGGTCAAACCCAAGGTTGCGGGTGTATGTTCTCTCAAGTGGGCTCACCACCACTTGTTGAAAAGGAGATGACCCAATACCGTTCGAGGGATAATTGCTCTTTCTCCACTTGACGAAGGTACTTAGTGACCAACTTAGGATGTCATTCCTTATAGGTGACTGTCGTGGAAGCCGACAGTACCTGAGACAGATTTTGTCACAAGATCAAGGAAAGCACACGTCACAAGATCAAGGAAAGCTAGCGACTGCTAGATTTCCTTCCACCATGAGCATTTTCTTCTAGGATAAGAACACATACTTATGCTAGAAGAAAAACTAACAGTCGCTAACTTTCCAATAGAAAAATCATGTCCATGGTGATTGGTGGTTGCTAGCTTATACCTTGAACTTGTTCCATGTGATGTATTTTGAAATAAGCACATGGAAAAAGATCAAGGAAAGCTAGCGACTGCTAGCTTTCCTTTTAGCATAAGCATTTCCTTCTAGTATAAACACACATGCTTATGCTAGAAGGAAAGCTAACAGTCGCTAGCTTTCCAATAAAAAACCCTGCTCATGGTGATTGGTGGTTGCTAGCTTATACCTTGAGCTTGCGCCATGTGCTCTATTTTGAACGAATGCTAGCTTTCTTTCTAGCATAACACGCATGCTTATGTTAGAAGGAAAGTTAGCAGTCGCTAGCTTTCCAATAGAAAAACCTTCGGCATGGTGATTGGTGGTTGCTAGTTTATACCTTGAGCTTGTGCCATGCACTCTATTTTCAAATAAGCACATGGCATAAGATCAAGGAAAACTAGCGACTGCTAGCTTTCCTTCTACTATAAGCATTTTCTTCTAGGATAAGAACACATATTTATGCTAGAAGGAAAGCTAGCGGTCGCTAGCTTTCCAATAGAAAAATCATGTCCATAGTGATTGGTGGTTGCTAGCTTATACCTTGACCTTGTGCCATTTGCTCTATTTTAAAATAAGCACATGGAAAAAGATCAAGGAAAGCTAGTGACTGCTAGCTTTCCTTCTAGCATAAGCATTTCATTCTAAAATAAACACACATGCTTATACTAGAAGGAAAGCTGACAGTCGCTAGCTTTCAATTAGAAAAACCTTGTCCATGATGATTGATGGTTGCTAGCTTATACCTTCATCTTGTGCCATGTGCTCTATTTTAAACGAATGCTACCTCTCCTTCTAGCATAAGCATTTCCTTCTAGCATAACACACATGCTTATGCTAGAAGAAAAGCTAGCAATCGCTAGCTTTCCAATAGAAAAATCATGTCCATGGTGATTGCTGGTTGCTAGCTTATACCTTGAGCTTGTTCCATGTGATGTATTTTGAAATAAGCACATGGCAAAAGATCAAGGAAAGCTAGCGACTGCTAGCTTTCCTTCTAGCATAATCATTTCCTTCTAGTATAAACACACATGCTTATGCTAGAAGGAAAGCTAACAGTCGCTAGCTTTCCAATAAAAAACCCTGTCCATGGTGATTGGTGGTTGCCAGCTAATACCTTGAGCTTGTGCCATGTGCTCTATTTTGAACGAATGCTAGCTTTCCTTCTAGCATAACACACATGCTTATGTTAGAAGGAAAGTTAGCAGTCGCTAGCTTTCCAATAGAAAAATCTTGGGCATGGTGATTGGTGGTTGGTAGCTTATACCTTGAGCTTGTGCCATGCACTCTATTTTCAAATAAGCACATGGCACAAGATCAAGGAAAGCTAGCGACTGATAGCTTTCCTTCCAGCATAAGCATTTCCTTCTAGGATAAGAACACATACTTATGCTAAAAAGAAAGCTAGCAGTCGCTAGCTTTCCAATAGAAAAATCATGTCCACAGTGATTGGTGGTTGCTAGCTTATACCTTGAGCTTGTGCCATTTGCTCTATTTTGAAATAAGCACATCGCAAAAGATCAAGGAAAGCTAGCGACTGCTAGCTTTCTTTCTAGCATAAGAATTTCCTTCTAAAATAAACACACATGCTTATACTAGAAAGAAAGCTAACAGTCGCTAGCTTTCAATTAGAAAAACCCTCTCCATGGTGATTGATGGTTGCTAGCTTATACTTTCAGCTTGTGCCATGTGCTCTATTTTGAACGAATGTTATCTCTCCTTCTAGCATAAACATTTCTTTCTAGCATAACACATGACCCTTATTATACATGACCCTTGAACTTGTGCCATCTACTCTATTTTCAAATAAGCACAATGCACAAGATCAAGGAAAGCTAGCGACTGCTAGCTTTGCTTCTAGCATAATAACACATACTTATGTTAGAATGAAAGCTAGCAGTCGCTAGCTTTTCAATAGAAAAATCATGTCCATGGTGATTGGTGGTTGCTAGCTTATACCTTGAGTTTGTGTCATGTGATCTATTTTGAAATAAGCACATGACAAAATATCAAGGAAAGCTAGCTAGCAACTGGTAGCTTTCCTTCTAGCATAATCATTTCCTTCTAGCATAAACACACATGCTTATGCTAGAAGGAAAGATAACAGTCGCTAGCTTTCCAATAGAAAAACCCTGTCCATGGTGATTGGTGGTTGCTAGATTATACCTTAAGCTTGTGCCATGTGCTCTATTTTGAACGAATGCTAGCTTTCCTTCTAGCATAAGTATTTTTACTTATAGCATAACACACGTGTTTATGTTAGAAGAAAAGCTAGCAGTCGCTAGCTTTACATGGTGATTGGTGCTTACTTGCTTATACCTTGAATTTGTGCCATGTGCTCTAGTTTGAACGAATGCTAGCTTCCCTTCTAGCATATGCATTTCCTTCTAGCATAACCCACATGTTTATGTTAGAATGAAAGTTAGCAGACGCTAGTTTTCTAATAGAAAACCCTGGAAATGGTGATTGCTGGTTGCTAGTTTATACCTTGAGCTTATGCCATGTATTCTATTTTCAAATAAGCACATGGTACAAGATCAAGGAAAGCTAGCGACTGCTAGCTTTCCTTCTAACATAAGCATTTCCTTATAGGATAATAACACATACTTATGCTAGAAGGAAAGCTAGTCGTCGCTAGCTTTCCAATAGAAAAATCATGTCCATTGTGATTGGTGGTTGCTAGCTTATACCTTGAGCTTGTGCCATGCGCTTTATTTCGAAATAAGCACATGGAAAAAGATCAAGGAAAGCTAGTGACTACTAGCTTTCCTTCCAGCATAAGAATTTCCTTCTAGCATAAACACACATGCTTATGCTATAAGGAAAGCTAACAGTCGCTATCTTTCCAATAGAAAAACCCTGTCCATGGTAATTGGTGGTTTCTAGCTTATACCTTGAGCTTGTGTCATGTGATCTATTTTGAAATAAGCACATGGCAAAATATCAAGGAAAGCTAGCAACTGCTAGCTTTCCTTCTAGCATAATCATTTTCTTCTAGCATAAACACACATGCTTATGCTAGAAGGAAAGCTAACAGTCGATAGCTTTCCAATAGAAAAACCCTGTCCATGGTGATTGGTGGTTGTTAGCTTATACCTTGAGCTTGTGCCATGTGCTCTATATTGAACGAATGCTAGCTTTCCTTCTAGCATAAGTATTTCCTTTCAGCATAACACACGTGTTTATGTTAGAAAGAAAGCTAGCAGTCGCTAGCTTTACATGGTGATTGGTGGTTCCTCGCTTATACCTTGAATTTGTGCCATGTGCTCTATTTGGAACGAATGCTAGCTTCCCTTCTAGCATAACCCACATGCTTATTTTAGAATGAAAGCTAGCAGTCACTAGCTTTCCAATAGAAAACCCTAGACATGGTGATTGGTGGTTGCTAGTTTATACCTTGAGCTTGTGCCATGTATTCTATTTTCAAATAAGCACATGGTACAAGATCAAGGAAAGCTAGCGACTGCTGCTAGCTTTCCTTCTAACATAATCATTTCCTTCTACGATAATAACACATACTTATGCTAGAAGGAAAGCTAGTCATCGCTAACTTTCCAATAGAAAAATTATGTCCATTGTGATTGGTGGTTGCTAGCTTATACCTTGAGCTTGTGCCATGTGCTCTATTTAGAAATAAGAACATGGCAAAAGATCAAGGAAATCTAGCGACTGCTAGCTTTCCTTCTAGCATAAGCATTTCCTTCTAGCATAAACACACATGCTTATGCTAGAAGGAAAGCTAACAGTCGCTAGCTTTCCAATAGAAAAAACCTGTCCATGGTGATTGGTGGTTGCTAGCTTATACCTTGAGCTTGTGCCATGTACTCTATTTTGAACGAATGCTACCTTTCATTCTAGCATAAACATTTTTTTCTAGCATGTCACACCTGCTTATGGTAGAAGGAAAGCTAGCAGTCGCTAGCTTTCCAATAGAAAAACCCTAGGCATGGTGATTGGTGGTTGCTAGCTTATACCTTGAACTTGTGCCATGTACTCTATTTTCAAATAAGCACATGGCACAAGATCAAGGAAAGCTAGCGGCTGCTAGCTTTCCTAGCATAAGCATTTATTTATAGGATAATAACACATACTATGTTAGAAAGAAAGCTAGCAGTTGCTAGCTTTCCAATAGAAAAATCCTGTCCATGGTGATTGGTGGTTGCTAGCTTATACCTTGAGCTTGTGCCATGTGCTCTATTTTGAAATAAGCACATGGCAAAAGATCAAGCAAAACTAGCGACTGCTAGCTTTCTTTGTAGCATAAGCATTTCCTTCTAGTATTTTTGAGAAGGAAAACTTTTCTTTTTAATGAGTCTCTACTTGTGCTAGATGCAATGGATTTTTAATTTACTTGGTTAAGTTCTTTTGATTATGAAATTGTTTATAAGCCAGGCTATTTAAATTGTTTGGCTGACATGTTAACCAGGGAATCAGCGCAGAAGCAGCTGAAGGAATTGAAGATGTTTTCTGCTGGTAATAGCAGCTCTGGAGCAGATAACAATGATCCAGATCCTCCCAGGGATCCTGCGAAAGGAAAAGATCCAATGACAGAGGCCCAGATGCGAAAAGAAGTCTTTGAAAGACTTTATGGCCGAAACAGCCCTCCAACTACTGCAGAAGTAGTTGCAGCAGAAGAATGGATAGCTCGTCAGCCGAAGACACCAGAAGAGCTAATCCAAAAAGAAAGATTGTTCTTCCTGCCTTGGGACAATACCTTCCCCAAAGAGGTTCGCATCCAATTTTTGGAATATGCTTTCTCAGATGAAGAAAAAGATTTCTGCAGCTCACCTTCATAAAGAACATCCAGACATCGCCATGCAAGTTGCAGATCCTTGAGTGATGGGAAAAAGATGCATTCCAAAGCTTCAGTAATGCATACCCGAAGATTTCAGAATGCAAAGAATTATTGTTAGGTGAGGATAAAAATGGAGAAAAATATGTTGATCTGTGTGATGGTCGTCTCACCTGGACATCATACAACCTCATCCTCCAATACTGCAGAGAAAGAGGCAGTATCATCATATGTGCAGATCCAGCCGACCTTGCATATAATCAGACATGGTCTGGATGGATAGATGTCTTCTTGGATACCTTCTGTCCAAGAACAGATTGGGAGAATCGGCGTGCAAATTTCATTCTGCAACTTAAAGCCGATCTTGAAGTTGCTCATCAGAACTTCCAGTGGTTTAAGTTTAAACTGATCCACGAAGGTGGAACCTATCAACCACTTGAGCACAGAATTTATGCCCAACAAAAATTTATCCGAAGATCTATTGATGGAGAACACATAGAGTCCAGAGTTACAACCAATGAGATTCCACTGGACTATAAAGTAGAATCACATTTCAGAGGTGAATTCCTGTGCGAGCCGAATCCTTTGTTTAAAGGCTCCGATATTGAAAGATGTTTCTCTCAGTTCCTATATCCGCCTCCTTATCCTATGCCATATGAACACGTGGACAAAGATGTATTGTTTGGTCATCATGCATATGACTCAGACGATTTTGAAGAAGAATGGTTGCAAGGACGTGATCCATACGACTGAGCGAAAGCAGCGGTGGGCCCCTCTGAAGGATGAGTTGGCCAACATGGTTGCCAACATATCACCCGCTGTGGGTTGGAAATAACTCCACAGTGTAATAGTATAGGGAATAAACTGACATGGGCCAGTTATGCTCCACAGTGTACTTGTGTCTAGAGTCTGTCGGCCATAACAGAATATTTCGGGTCTATTTTGAGTGAATGATACCTTTCATTCTAGCATAAACATTTTTTTCTAGCATGTCACACATGCTTATGGTAGAAGGAAAGCTAACAGTCACTGGCTTTCCAATAGAAAAATCTTAGGCATGGTGATTGATGGTTGCTAGCTTATAACTTGAACTTTTGCCATGTACTCTATTTTCAAATAAGCACATGGCACAAGATCAAGGAAATCTAGCGGCTGCTAGCTTTCCTTCTAGCATAAGCATTTACTTATAGGATAATAACACATACTATGCTAGAAAGAAAGCTAGCAGTCGTTAGCTTTCCAATAGAAAAATCCTGTCCATGGTGATTGGTGGTTTCTAGCTTATACCTTGAGCTTGTGCCATGTGCTCTATTTTGAAATAAGCACATGGCAAAAGATCAAGGAAAGCTAGCGACTGCTAACTTTCTTTGTAGCATAAGCATTTGCTTCTAGCATTTTTGAGAAGGAAAAATTTTCTTTTTAATGAGTCTCTACTTGTGCTAGATGCAATGGATTTTTATTTATCTTTAAGTATTTAATATGTTTCCAGGACACATGACTCTTATGTTGTTTAATGAGTTAACAAAATGTAATGATAAAAGAACTACTTGGTTAATGACTTAAAAATATGATGATTTAAAGGTCTTCTCTGACGGACAAGGGGGTTTGGTGCTCCATCAGGAACTGTTAGTGCTCAGTTGCATCCTTAATTGCTCAGCGCATGAGGGTTCATGTAGTAATTTAATTGCTGATTCTTTGCTCAGGCAGTTTGACTGTCTTGTTATTTCCTTTGATTTTGGCAGAATGGCTCAGCCAGGGGACAATGCCGGCATCCAGGACATTAAGAAAATTTTGAGGCGGCTGTATGAGATAGTCTCCATAGGAATTATGGATAACAGGGAGATAGCCTGCGTTATAAAAAGGATGGAGGACACTGTGAGCTACACTTCCCTTCAAATCAGCAACCATGACTCCAGGATCGATGATAATTAAAGCTCCTTGCGTGAGATGATGGGGAAGGTGGATATGATCCAGGAGGACCTTGCGCGACTCATTTCCATGAACTAGGGCAGCAGGAACAATGCAGTAACTGTTGAAGGGGAGCGTCAGATGGAGGAAGAATCAGTGGTGCAGCCAGTCCACTTCAGGGGCCACCTGTAATCTGGTTTTTATGGATATATGTTTTTTTGTCTTTTATTATGTAAGCAATATATAAGGGTATATACTGCCCGTTCTGTTAGTCATCATGGAAGAACTCTGTATATAGTTTTTTGGACCCTTTGCAGGCTTAGTCTACAATGTTCTATCTCTGCTCTACAGGACTATCCTTCCTCTCTTTTTGCTATGTACTGAATGGTTGTGCACAGCCCCTTTATAATATACTCTTTTTTAGTTTCTGTTCAAAAAAAATATATGATGATTTATAGTCTATCATTTATATGGGTTCAATTTATTTATTTTTTTGTTTACAGGTCTTTAAGTAAACCAATAAACTTAATTTGGTATAAAAGCTATAATGAAGGAGGTCTTCTTTATGTATATTTTACTATGTTTATGTCTATTTTCGCATTAGAGGTAATCTATATGTAACATTTAATTGTTATTAGCAATAGAAAACTAGAGGTAGTGTCTTTGTATAATTTACTTGTTATTAGCAATGAAAATTATCTCAAAAATTATATTCTTGGTTGAGGTCACAAAACATAAATTAGTTAGGTAGGATTGATTGGGCTAGGCATCCATTAATGCCCTCCAATCTACTTTCATTAGGTATATTTTGAAACATAG
>LPNX010158584.1:891-47027 GCA_001517045.1 Pseudotsuga menziesii | reverse complement strand
TTGGATCATATCACAACCAACTATATAAAATACACAACTTAAAGACTCAACATTAGAGTGTACAAAATGTCAAAAAAAAAATAAAACATGACAAGGAAAAAATCCCAATATATTCATTTGTTTTTTGAGTTAATTGGGGTTTTGGTTTCCATTGGGCATGGGAATTTTGTTAAATAATCAAAATTATTTAATTTTTATCATTAAATTGAGGAATTGGTTTCAGTTGGCCAATTACATTGGGGTTCTTGTTTCGATTGGCCAATTCCATTGGGTTTTTGTTTCAATTGGCCAATTCCATTGGATTTGTGTTTCAATTGGGCAATTCCATTGGGTTTTTGTTTCAATTGGCCATAATTTAATTTAATATGGTTTAATTTTTCAATCTAGGGAAAATAAATTGATGAAGAAAATGAAAAAAACATGAAAAGAAATGAGGAAAATACCTCACAAAGGGGAGGTTTATCCAATGGTGGAGATGGAGGGCTCAAGCACACCCAACATCGCGTTTGCACAGTCGAGAGTTGGTCCTCGTTCATCCAATAGCCGTGTAGTTATGAGAAAAAGACGGCCTCGGCCAATTTTTAAAAAAAAACAGGCTTTCCAAATCGTGCCTCTGTTTTAGTGAAGGAAATCGCGCACACGATTCTCTTCACTAAAACGGAGGCGCGATTTTTCTTACTATCCTAGTTGGCATGCTTATTTTTAGCCTTGGGACTAGGCTTGCCAGGTTCAGGATTGATTGGGATGATTTCTTTTTTTTGGATTAAGAGCGATTGACTTCACTCCACCATTGCATCTAAAAGGTCCCTCAACTTCTTGCACACACCCCATTAATAAAATGATTAATGGAGGGTGGAAAGCTTATTTTGGTCTTGAAATAATTGTAAAGCAACAAACCTTGTGATGTGGGATAAAAAGAAGCTCCTCTTTGAAACTTTAGTCACTTGTGTTATCTTTTATGGGTGTGATGTTTGGGGTTACAGCATCTCTAGAGAATCTTGGAGAAATATTGAGCAAATCCAGAAGCGTTTTATAACGTATAACCTCAAAATTAAAAGCAATACACACTACCCTATTCTCCTTATAGAAGTGGGTATTTCCCCTATCGAGAGCCTAGCTATGACTAGAATCCTGTTGTACAAGCACAAAATCAATAACATGCGAGACCATAGACTTCCTAAACTAGCTTTAAATTCCAGCCAAAACCACCTAAGGCTCAAGCGAGGTTGGTATAAAGATACCAGGGCTTGGTTAAACCATTGGGAGATCGACGAAAATGTTTCATTGCAAAATATAAATAACATCAAAAATATTGTCACTTCTAAGTTTAAGGAGAAAATGTGGTGTGAGCAAGATTTAGAGGATAAAAGAAAATTAAGATATTATAAGGAGGTCATCAACCCTACTCTAGAAGATCAAAAGTATCTCTCGCTTTTAGCTAGTTCGGAGAAAAATAATAATATAGCTAAGATAAGAACAGACTCTCATGAGCTTCATAGTGAAACTCGTCGTTGGGAAGTTCCTAAGACACCATGGGTAGAAAGGATCTGCCATCTCTGTGAGAATATGAACATTGAGGATGAAAAACAATTCCTCTTAGAATGCCCTGTGTACACCCACATTAGATCTCAATTTCATAATCTTTGTTGTAATTCCGACCTTCCTAGCCTTTTAACTTGTCAAAATTATAGTGAGCTCGGGACTCTTCTCTAAGCTCTTTGAGCATAGAAATACAATTTTAAAACAAACTAAATAATGTGTTTCTTTGGGTCCAATAGACCAAAGTTTGGTCTAAGTAGACGTTAACCATCATCATCACCATCGTCATCAATAATATAAAATTGAAAATATAATTTAACAATAATCAAAACTATATTTTTTTACCATAATTAAAACTATATTTTTAACCATAATTAAAACTATATTTCTATATTTTTAACCATAACTAAAGCTGTATTTTTATGATTGATATTTGTAAAAAAAATATCTATCTATATCTATATTAACAAATATTCTTATGTTTTAAATAAGATAATTATAATCAACCACAAAATAAAATAATAATCATAATCATAAAATAAATGGATATATAATCCTATTTAACATTGATGATGGTGGTGGTGGTTAACGTCCCCTAAGACCAAACTTTGGTTTATGGGACCTAAAGAAACGAGTTATCTAGTTTGTTTAAAACTATATTACTATGCCCGAATTATTGATAAGGTTACATAAATTTCAACAATGTGTTATTAGCATTTTTCAACGTAGATTGAATTCTATAAATATGAATTATAAAAGAAAATCAATATGTTCATTACATCGGTAATAGCTAAGTATTTACAATCAGGTATGGATGAGATGTTGTCAATTTTGTCATGGTAAGTAATATAATATTCTCATATCAACTTATAGCTCATAACTAATAAAAAATAAAAATAAAAATAATTTAAAAAATCATATAAATCCATAATATTAAAAAAATTACACCTAAAAAATTTGAATCTCTATATATATCAAGAAGCCTACATGAAGTGGAATATAGAGATTTCAAACCTATATAATTTATAATATAGAGGTTTTGCATACACAAACATAAACATAAAAGGGAAAAAGACACCACTTCATATTTATCATTCCATATAATTTGATTTTTAAGTTTATTCATGAAGCATATCTTTGGCACATGGAAACAATAGATATTCAATCCATCATAAATTAAAGCTTTCTTCAATAATTTATCTTTTTTTATATAATTAATATTGAATCTTTATATTTATTTTAATAATTTCAAATATTATATAAATTTGAGTTTTTAATAATTAGCAATCTCATATAGTTTGTGGTTTATCACCTCCGTATGGAGGTTGAGAATACAATTTGGATTTTTTTTTTAATTCCTCATATTCTTCTAGTGGGTTTAATTATGAGTTATCCACAGTAGGTTTAACTATGAGTTATCCATTCACCAGTTATGAGTAATCCATAGAATCAATCTCGATAGTACACTTGCCTCACCCTCGTTATGTAGATGAAAAAGCATAGGCCGACCCAAAGAGGCCTAACCCCATTCGCTCTGATTACGGAGCAAACTGAATTGTAATGTCCTAAGTCTAGTGTGCAGACATGAACACTTTAATTCTGTAGTTTTACTTAAGCAATTCTGAATTTTTAATTGGTTCACACAGAGCATTCTTGGATTGGGAAAAACAAGGGTTTCTTCTCGGAAATTTTGCAAAGGACAAGAGTGATCAGTGGTCAGAAAACAGAGAGATGTTAGGCATGTAATTTCCTCTCCCCTAACACATTTAGATCTGGTGCCATTTAGGGTTCATAGTCTGAACTGCGAAAACCTACTACCACGCTTCTGGACAGCCAAACCGTGAAACTAAGGAGAGTAGTTCGGTCTATTTCAACCAGGGGATTCTAGAAACTTATAGAGGTTTGTTCTAGAATTAATATATCAAAAATAAAGGTTCATTAAGTTTAATAACAGATCAGAGGCAAAGGAAAATATTCTGCAAGTTGTAATGGTGAGACTAGCTCGTCGGGCAACTCACTAGCTCCATATTCAAGCCTTTACAAATAGGGTAAGGGGGGTTCAGATTCTCTTTTTTCAACTTGGGGGACTTGTATATGTCTGTTAATGACTCATCAGAAAAATAATGGGGTTATTTGGAGTCATACAAGTCGAAATATGGAAGTTACAGTAAAACTAGTTATTTTCCAATGCAAATCTAGACTAGGTTGACTTAAAATTAGTAGATCTCAGCCGTTTCAAACCATATTTGAATAAAAATTTCAGAGAATGTTTATGATATCATATTAAATCCAATAAAATTTAAATTTCTCTCATCGATTTACTATAACACTCTCTTCAACATTGTGCATCATTACAATGTATTTTATTGACATAATACAAGGAAGGGCATGGAGGTTTGAACCCTTAGATATTGAAAAATATTAGACCTGTTAATGAAATATGAGGTATAGTAATGGATGGCTGTAGGCTGCTAACAAATCCTGAATCAACTCAGAGAGGCTGCTCCATAGCTCTAATGTAACCTGCAATGAGAAGGGGAGAAGAGGGGAAGAGGAGAGAGGGAATGAGAATCTTGGGGCGCATATCCCAAGAACCTGAGGCACAAAACTTAGAAAGGAAGACTTAGCTTCATAAAAATCAACATAATAAACATCCAAACTGAGAAATGGAGCTCCAATTGCCTTTAAATAAACCTGGGTGACTTGTTGAGCAAGTCAATCACTTGTTAAGCAAGTTACCACTTGCTAAACCCTAACCCTAGCCACAAATTCGCCCTCCTTGAGTAAATTATCATGTGTAAGACAATAAATATGTTTCCCTTTCATCCACCTTCATCCAATTTGGAAACTTTGCTTTCCTTGAACCATAGTTGCTATTTTTCCCTATGACAGCTTTTCTTGGCTTTCCTATTTTTATGACTGAACTCCAAAAAGGAAACTGCACCCTCCTTTGTCAATTGTTGCCTCTTTTGTAATTGACTGCTTTTGTCATATATTTTGGCACTTTTCCTTTTCCTGTCTAGTTGATTTTTTCATACAGTTTCTAATTTTCCCTTGGCAAGTTGGCTTGCCCAAGTGGCCCTCCTGTTAATGGAAACTTATTTTCCACCTAATTAATTTTATAATAATATTTAATGACAATTAATATACCAAGTACATGCCTCCTAAGTGACATTTAAATAAAATATCCTAGGTTAATTTATTTAATGCATCTTTTGACCCCTTTGGTGCTAGGCAAGGTCAACACTTCTGGCGATCAAAATGTGGGGATATGACAGTCCTCCCCTCCCAAGTCTGCTTGTCCTCAAGCAGAAGCACCACACAGTGCTGCAAATTTTTCCACCATGTTTCTGCTGCACCACTCTAATCATAGTCATTTCCCTTGTACCACTTCCTTTAGAAAAATTTCTAACCCAAGTAAGGTAGCTGAGTAGAATTCCCGGATCCCACTGCCTCCTTTGTAAGGACCCAAATTTTGCTGCCACCTGTTGAACTATGTCATTCCTAAGAATGTCAGGATCCCATGGTTTTATCTGCCTCCTTCCACCCATCAGTATAAACAACAAAATTTTATCATTGTAGAGGATGAAAATGAGGTTATGAAAATCATACCACCATACTGGAAGCTCATCTCTCCCCATGCCAAACTAAAATTTTTTTAAACTCTCCCACCAGACATGGAATTCCTTAATGTGGGACCAAATCATCTTGAGCGTCTCTAAAGTATGAAAATCCATGTTCAAGCTAGCACTGGAACTCATGTCACTGTTGTTATGAATACACAGGAGGTTATCCCATTCTCCTCCATGTATACTGAAAGCATCATATAGAAGCCATATATTCTCATGCCATTGCTCATACAATTTTTTTGATGTGTCCAATGTCTCTCCATTGATACAAGCAAGATGTTTACCCTCCAGTGCACACATCTCAATTATGTGTCTAGCCACCCAATCAATGGACAAACAAACTTTCATGCTAAATGATTCAAGTGGGAATAATTCAGCTACTACTAATTCACTTGTCAAACCACATGGTTTGACCATAAATACCTCAACTAGAAGAGTGGAAGTATCATGCTCCTCTTGTGGCATCAACAGAAAAAATCCTTTCACCCAATTTTCATCCCCACATGATGTGGCTGAAATAGATGTGTGGGGTGAAGAATTGTGAGCCAAGTCCCTACAATTCTCATCAATCAAGATAATGGATCCACAAATTCCTCCATTAGTTTTCTGAGTGACAGTGTGATCATGTGCCTCCTCCAAAATTGTACAACATTTTCCTAGAGGAAACTCATAATCTCTTAGGAACCATGCAAGTGCTTTATCTTCATATTGCTTGACCTCAAACTCCTCAAGCACATGCAAATAAGAATGCACCTCATGTGCATGTGTAAGGGAGGTATATAATAGCTGCAAAATAAGTCTTTGTTGCTGTTCACATGTCAACACAATGTCAGTCACAACAAAAAAATTATTGCAGAAATCAAAAAATTTACCTCCCAAGGTCTTCATTCCAAATATGTCTCTATCCACCCAATCAATGGATGAATAAGCACTTTAATTTTCTGATCCATATGAAATGAGATCATCCATCTTTATAGTAGAGAAGAACACTTCATCCTTCCCCTCAACCTGAATGAGTGCTTGTCCAATATTCTCTTCCTCGTAGCTTTTCATAAGCACCTGCAAATATAAGTGCATCTCATGATCCACCATCTCGTGAGATTCCTCCTTTTCTTCAAGAATGCAATCAGCCTTGTGACTATGGCTGAATGGTGTGTAGGAGAATAGGTAATACCTTTGCAACTTCTCATGAAGTTTCTCTATCTCCATCTTGGATTCTTGGAGTGCACATTGAGTGCTCTTCAAGGAATCTTGGGTGGTCAACAAATCTTGTGAGAGCTTGCAAATTTCTTCTCCATCCTTCAAGGATGCTCCATGAAACACATCAGCAAGCTCAATCAAATCATATCTATCAAAAATCAATTGTAGTAATTCCCGTTGTATTGCAGACAATGCCTTCCGCATCTCCTCCTTGGATTCAAGAGAAGATTGATCTTCCGATGAAGCAGCTATCCAACACTGGTGTGCCACTGAAGAATGCGTGTCTTGGAGAAGGTGTAAATCCTTTTGAATCTTCTTTTCATCCATTTTCAAAGGCCAAGTAAATGAGTGGGGTTCTTGGGGAAAATCACCCCCTTCTTCTTTCCTGCAATTTTCTTGATGTGACTTGCACTTCTCTTTTGAAATATTTATTTTTTCTTTCCCACCTGCAATACTAGATGGCTCATAGCTCTCCACAATGGTGATAGTGGGTTCAGGATTCTCAGTGAGTTCAATCCTCTCCTCTGATGTGGATGCAACTTCATCATGCTGCAAGAGAGTCCAAAATTCAAAACCATGTGCATCCCTTTGCACCAGATTTTTCTCCTTCAGATTTCCTAGTTCACACCTAACTAGTGGGAGCTTGTCTTCCACTTCATTGGGAAATTCAAAGGATGAATTCAGATATGATATTTCTTCTTCCTCTAGATCTGATCCAAAATATTACTTCACCATGTTATCTCCATTGATGACCTCACCCTTATTTGCATTGATTGTTTGATCCACAACAAAGAAACTAGGAGTGAATTTATCTCCCTCACAATTGGCCTTCCTCTTGCAGTCCTGAGATGCAAGTGGAGAATTTTTGTCTTTCCATGGATCAGAGGGATGTAAATGAACATTACTACTGCAAAAATAAGAACCTTCATCACACATGTTCTTCACCTTATCCTCTTCTTGTACAGACACTATGGTGGCATGTTCTTCCACCAAAATATCTGCTTCACACCCAAGCAGTGTGGTCTTGCTTTCTTCTTGCATATGTGGCTCCCGAGGTGACTGTAACTCTTATTTGTAATCATATTTTGGATATGATCCAAAATATATATCTTCATCCATAAATAATCCAACAAATTTAGCAGTGATTTGAAAATCACCCACCAAGAAGCTTGAAGTGCATTCCTCTTTATTCTCTTCTTGGAGTAATGGGAAACAAGCAAGATCTTCTGGAGCATATTCTTTCAAACAACTTGAGGTTCTTCCTTCTTGAATGGTACTATGATCATTACTTGTAGATAATATTCTTGAAGAAAATCCAAATAATCTCAGAATGCTTGAGCATGCTGATGGATTTGATGACTCTTCACTTTTGCTTTCTTCTTCCTCCTCATTGCTTGGAGAGGTGGAACAACTTTGTTCCTCTATGGATGATTTGTTTCTATTGAAAGAGTAATCATCTACATTCTTAGGCTCAAATCCAAATCTGCAATAAAAATAATCTTTGAAAGGAATGGATTCACAAATCACTTCCCCCAAGGCAATATACTCTTTGTAGTGGTGGGGTAAGTTTTCAACTGCATCTATCATCTTTGCTAAATCCTTCTTAGGATTAGCCATGGGTAGTTCCAAATTTATTTCTTTATACTCCATATGGTCATAAAAGTAACCATCCTTGTCTCTTGACATTTGCAACCCATCATTAACATAGATCACATCTTCTTCTTCAACAAACTGATCAAATTCATCATCTTCAACTATTGGCACAACCCTCATGGTTGCAACTTTAATTGGTGATCTGCAAAATTAGTCAACGGAGAGCCTTCTTTCCATAGGAGTGGAGGAAAGTGCTCTGATACCAATTTAATGTCCTAAGTCTAGTGTTCATACATGAACACTTTAATTCTGTAAGTTTACTTAAGCAATTCTGAATTTTTAATTGGTTCACACATAGCATTCTTAGATTGGGAAAAACAAGGGTTTCTTCTTGGAAATTTTGCAAAGGACAAGAGTGATCAGTGGGAAGAAAATAGAGATATGTTAGGCATGTAATTTCCTCTCCCCTAACACATTTAGATCTGGTGCCATTTAGGGTTCAGAGTCTGCACTGCGGAAACCTACTACCACGCTTCTGGACAGCCAAACCGTGAAACTAAGGAGAGCAGTTCGGTCTGTTTAAACCAGGGGATTCTAGAAACTTACAGAGGTTTGTTATAGAATTAATATATCACAAATAAAGGTTCATTAATTTTAATAACATATCAGAGGCAAAGTAAAATATTATGCAAGTTGTAAAGGTGAGACTAGCTCACCGGGCAGCTCACTAGCTCCATATTCAAGCCTTTAAAAATAGGGAAAGGGGGGTTCTTGGACTTGGGGGACTTATGTATGTCTATTATTGACTCATCAGAAAAATAATGGGGTTATTTGGAGTCATACAAGTCAAAATATGGAAGTTACAGTAAAACTAGTTATTTTCCAATGCAAATCTAGACTAGGTTGACTTAAAATTAGTAGATCTCAGCCGTTTCGAACCAGATTTGAATAAAATTTGCAGAAAATGTTTATGATATCATATTACAGCCAATAAAATTTAAATTTCTCTCATCAATTTACTATAACACTCTCTTCAACATTGTGCATCATTACAATGTATTTTAATGACATAATACAAGGAAGGGCATGGAGGTTTGAACCCTTAGATATTGAAAAATATTGGACCTGTTAATGAAATATGAGGTACAGTAATGGATGTCTATAGGCTGCTAAAAAATCCTGAATCAACTCAGAGAGGATGCTCCATAGCTTCAATGCACCCTGCAATGAGAAGGGGAGAAGAGGGGAAGAGGAGAGAGGGAATGAGAACCTTGGGGCGCATCTCCCAAGAACCTGAGGCACAAAACTCAAAAAGGAAGCCTTAGATTCATAAAAATCAACATAATAAACATCCAAACTGAGAAATGGAGCTCCAATTTCCTTTAAATAAACCTGGGTGACTTGTTGAGCAAGTCAATCACTTGTTAAGCAAGTTACCACTTGCTAAACCCTAACCCTAGCCACAAATTCGCCCTCCTTGAGGTAATTAGCATGTGTGAGACAATAAAGATGTTTCCCTTTCATCCACCTTCATCCAATTTACAAACGTTTCTTTCCTTGACCCATAGTTGCAATTTTTCCTTATGACAGCTTTTCTTGGCTTTCTTATTTTTATGACTGAACTCCAAAAAGGAAACTGCACCCTCCTTTGTCGATTGTTGCCTCTTTTGTATTTGACTGCTTTTGTCCTATATTTTGGTACTTTCTCTTTTCATGTCTGGTTGATTTTGTCATACAGTTTCTAATTTTCCCTTGGCAAGTTGGCTTGCCCAAGTGGCCCTCCTGTTAATGGAAACTTATTTTCCACCTAATTAATTTCATAATAATATTTAATGACAATTAATATACCAAGTACATGCCTCCTAAGTGACATTTAAATAAAATATCCTAGGTTAATTTATTTAATGCATCTTTTGACCCCTTTGGTGCTAGGAAAGGTCAACACTTCTGGTGATCAAAATGTGGGGATATGACATGAATGGGGACATCAAGTGAGACTCTTATATAACAATGTATAGCCACTCAAAAATTTGACCCCGAGACCTTATTCTCACAACTTACAATACTCAACCACTTGAGCTAGCCTTATGAACTATATATATACTTTATATTTTATTTTATAAATTATATGTTTAACCTTTAGAAATATATAACATTTGAAAGCATAACATGTGAGAAGCAACCTTCATATCCATTTAATTTACAGTGAGCACCATAACTATTCCCTTTCTTTTCATAATTTGGAGATTAGCATAAGGCACAAAGCATAATGAGGTACTCGTTCAAAAACATAACACACAACAACTAAATTCTGCACTTCTTGTTGGTGTACAAGAATTTATTTAGGCTCACTTGAACCCTTTATTCATTTTAAACTAATGTTCTCTCTTCCATTTTTTAAGGAACAAAGGAACCCTCTTCCATCTATTTAGAGACTAGTGCACCTTTAATCATGATGATCCTAGTTGACTAGCTAAGTGCACCCTTTTTTGCATGTTATGGAGCACTTAAGCACTCTCACACATGCAAGCTCAATTAAACTTTATTTACTCACCAATTAATTAGTTTGACACATGCATGCTCAATTAACTAGAATGACATTAGTGAGTTAGTTAACGCCACTTGGCTAGTCTAAGTTCACTTAACTTTTTCATGAGGGTGAACATGGCCATCTCAATGGTGCACTCTCTCCATGCCATGCATGTAGGGTCCATTCACTAGAAGGAACATTTTCTCATGGATGACCAATATCTCTTACATTCCAATGCACATTGCATTGTTGATCTGATATGTGATGAGCTTTGTAACCATATTCCTTTGCTACTTAATTAATATGGTGTTTAAATATAATTATCTTGTCACTTCTTCTAAATATTGCATCTTGTATTGTAGATTTTTTAGCTTTTAAATCCATTGCTCCAAAATATCACTTGGTATCATAGCAATGAGGATTCATCATTAGTATTTTTCAACCCAAATTGAATTCTATAAATATGAATATAAATGAAAATCACTCTACTCATTGCATTGAGAGTAGATAGGTGCTTACAATCAAGTATGGCAGAGATGACATCACATTTGTCATGGTACGTAATGTAACATTCTCATGTGAACTCATAACTCATAAAAAATAAAAAATAATTAAAATTTCATGTAAACCCATAATATTAAGAAATTTAAACCTAAGAAAATTGGATCTCTCTCGATGCATAAAGAAGCCTACATAATCTAGAATATAAAAGTTTCAAGCAACCTATATGATTTGTAGTATAGAGGTTTTGCATACACAAACATAAAAGAGAAAAAAATACGACCTCATATTAATGATTCCATTAAATTTGATTTTTAAGTTTGGTCATAAGCATATCTTTGCCATCCAAAAAAACAATACATATTCAATCAACCATAAATTTAAGATTTCTCTAATAATTTTTTTTGTATAATCATTGATTAATATTAAATATTCTTATATATTTTAAGAATTCTAAATACTATATAGATTTGAGTTTCTTATAATGATGAGAAATAAAGAAAATGCAACAACCTCAACGCCTACAAACACTCAAAGATTTAGGTCACATGGTTATGATAGTATTTAAGATTTATATAAATTGAAAAATAAATTATAAAATTAACTCTATATATAAACTTCATATTTTATTTTATAGGTTTAACCTATACGGATATATAATATTTGAAAGAATAAGAGTTAATATAACATGTGAGTTGCGGCCCTCATTTCCATTTTATTTGCACTCAGCACCATAACTATTCCTTTCCTTGCCATAATTTGTATATTACCATATAACGAACAAAGCATAACGAGGTACCGTTTCAAAGACATAACACATTCCAAGTAAAATCTAAAATTGGTAGTTCTTGTGGTGTACAAGCATTTCTTTCTTTAGGCTCACTTGAACCCTTTCTTCTTCATTTTAAAACCTAATGTGCCCTCTTCCACTTTTTAGGGAAGAAAGGCACCTTCTTCCATCTATTTAGATACTAGTGCACCTTTAATGCATAATTATCTTAATTGACTAGCTAAGTGCACATTTCTTACATGTTATGGAACAATTAACTAGTCTAACACATGCATGCTCAATTAAACTTTTCTTACTCAACCGTTAACTAGTTTGATACATGCATGTTAAATTAACTAGTTTCACATTTGTGAGTTAGTTAACACCATTTGGCTAGTTTAAGTTCACTTAAATTCCGCATGAGGACACACATGGCCATCTCAAGGGTGCACTCTCTCCATGTCATGCATGTAGGGTGCATCCACTTTGAAGAAACATTTCCTCATGGAGGAACAATATCTCTTGCATTCCAATGCACAATATTGCATTGTTGATCTCATATGTGATGAGCTTTGCAACCATATTCCTTTTTTACTTAATTAATATGATGTTTATATAATTATTTTGTCACTTCTTCACCATATTTCTTGTTGTATTGTAGATGTTTTAGTTTCTAGATCCATTGCTCCAAAATATCACATGGTATGGGAGCAACGAAAACTCTAAAAGTTTGTATATACATGATTGTGGGTTGAAGAACACACAAAAAAACACATCACTCAAGATGAAACTTTCTCCTCAGACAATTCTCACCCATTTCAATTACTTTGACTGGGGATCAAAGTTTGGAACGTTATTGTGCATGAAGGGAATCTAAAAGATAACAATGGGAACATAGGTTGAACCAACTTTAGCTGTAGAAAAATCAAAATATATAAAGAGAATGGATGAATTTGCATATTTCTTTATTAATCAATATCTTTGGAACTCTTGTATCACATTGAAGATGAAACATCCACAAATGGAGTCTAGACCAAGTTGTCTGGGATTTTCATCAAGCAAGATGAGATAAGAGGTCACCAATTGGAGATTGAGCTCCTTAATCCAAGCCTAGGTAACTTTGAATCTATCCAATATTTATTTACTAATTTCAAGTCAATATTACCATCAAAGTTGGCACCATAGTATTTTTTGTTTGTCTCCACATTCCATGCAACAATATTGGCACTTAGTAATACATGAACAATGTCTACATTAGAATTTTTTGTAGCCTCACTTCTCCAAGAGAAAGATAAGCTCATTCTAATGGTATCCTTCAAGAAAAAAAATGCACGTGCCCTTGCTTCCAATCAAGGAAACAAGAAAATGAGAAAGCAAAAGCAACAATCCAATGGCAAGAAGAATAAAAATATCAAATTCACATAGGAAACTTTCTCCTGCAAAACAAGACCAAGAAGGAGAAAAAACATGTGGATACTGCAAAAATTTTAACCATGAAAAAAATTATCGATCAACTAAACAAACTTCTTGAGCATAAAACCATAATAGTCCTGACAACATCAAGAATAACAAGGTATTTGAACGACCAAAAAATGATAGATGCCATGTGTGTGTTTCCATTTCCTCCTTAGTATCATCCTCATGGATTCTTGACTTAGGGATTCAAATCACATGGTTGAATATAAGGACATGTTCCTTTCCATAGAGTCGTGCACCAATCATAAAGTCTTTATGGGCTATGACACACCAATACAAGTATGTGGAAAAGGAGTAATTAATCAAAAGGATGGATAGTTTCATGATGTAATTTGTGTTCCTTCCTTTTCCACAAATATCCTTTCTATATGTAAAATTACCAACTCAAGCTAAAAAACTAAGTGAAATTTACCCCAAATTTTGTAGTTATCTTTGATGTGACTGATGGATTTAAGGTTTCTATTGGAAAAGTTGACCACCAATCAAGATTCTATGTTTTCTCAAACGTTATTCTCAAATATCCTTCCTCTATAAATTCTGACACATTTATATGAAGTAAGCATATTATTGCACAAGAGGTTTGGTCAACTAAACTATCGATACTTGTAGCAACTAGTAAAGTAAGATTGTTGACAGGTTTTCCAAATATAAAAAATTTTGATGGTGTATGTTTAGGTTGTGTTCTTAGAAATATTCTTGGAGGAAAATTTGGGAAAAGAAAGGCATGAAGAGCCTCTTACATTCTTGAACTTGTCCACAATGACATAACAGGCCCATTCCCACGCCTCTCAATGGAAAGGGTCAAGTAAGTCTTAAATTTGATCAATGATTGGTCAAAATACACATGAGTTTACTTCCTTAAGCTGAATCATGCAGTATTTGAATGATTTAATGATTTCAAAGCCTTTGCAGAGAAGTAGTTAGGAAAATGGATCAAATTCATGTGTACAGGCAATCCGGGGAGTATGCCAACAAAGATATCCAACATCTATGTCTAAAAGTAGGCATTTATTTGCAACAAACAATTCTGCATATGACATAACAAAATGGAGTCACAAAAATGAAGTATAGGTCCTTGAAGGAGATGTCCACATGGCCTCTATAATCTAAGTCCCTTGCACCAAAAATTTGGGTTGAATACATCAACTATTATGCCTACATTCATAATTGGTAAATCCTTGAAAGGAGTTACTCCATTTGAATCTTAGAGTGGTAAAAAAGAAGAATTCAAGCACTTTAAATTGTTTGGATCTCATGCAAGGTCGCACTTTCCTTACAAAAAAAATAATATCCTTGGATCCACAAAGTGAAGAATGCATCTTTGTAGGTCAATATCCTAAAGGAGTAAAGGAGTAAAGGACTACAAACTACTAAATCTTATCGTTGAAAATATTTTCAATGAAAAGAGTGTCAAGTTTGAAGAAGTCAACTTGTATGCAAAAACTCCTACCATAGATGCACCATTGGATGTTGATGATGATCTCACTCATGTTTTGTCCATTGTCTCATATCACATTTCATATTCGAATGAAATTTTAGATACACATGAAGATGATGGTAGTGATGAACAAATTATTGAGGATCTGATCATTCGACCATGTTGGGTGGAGAAAAATCTTTAGGAAGTAAGAGAAGTATTTGAATATCCATTAGATCCAACAAGGACTCACTCTAATTGCATGAAACCCCATATGCACTTATTATTAGAGATTCATTTTACTCACGCATTTCTACATGGTTGTTTCTATTGATCCTCAATCTCATGCGAAAGCTTCTAGTAATCCACATTGGGAAGTAGCCATGGATGAGGAGTATTAATTTTTCACATGAAAAACAACACATGGGAGTTGGTACCTCTTCTTTTGGGGAGAAATCCAGTTCAATGTAAATGGGTTTATAGAACTAATATGGTAGCATATGCACACATCAATATGTACAAGTAAAGACTAGTAGAAAAAGGTTTCTCACAAGTATATGGCATAGATTATAATGAAAATTTTGCACATGTTGGAGAGGTGGATTCCATTAGACTTGTTCCTAACCTTCTAGCAGATCAAAAGTGCCATAACTTCATCATATGGATGTGAAGAGTGCATTACTATTGGGGATCCTACATAATAGATCTACATGTAGAATCCATAGGGGTACAACTGAGACTCATCTCTTATGTGTAAATTGTAGAAATATTTATATAGCCTAAAGCAAGCACCATGAACTAATTTGTATGCAAAGATGGAGTCCTTATTATTGTCCCAAGGATTCTCTTGCTACAATTCAGATCCAAATATGTATATGGTATGATAGGATGACTCTCTCTTATTGATTGTACTATATGTGGATCATCTATTGATCACAAGGAGTTCCTCTTCATCCATCTATTAGTTTAAATATAATTTGCATGATATATTTTCCATTATCAATTTAGGATCGCTACAATAATTTATTGAACTCAAAATCACGGAATCTGATTTACGAGTCACATTGGCACAATCTAAGTATGCATAGGGTTTCCTTAACATATTTCAGATAAGCCCTACCCCCTTCCTTTTAGTTATAAATATTGAATATCACAGTACTACACACTTGATGGACAGTACACAATATTGATAGATGGTTAGGATTCTTCTTTCTCCCACCCACACTAGACTGAACATCTCATTTGGTGTTGGATTAGTTTCCAAGTACATGCATGAGCCTCATGAGATGCATTAAAAATATGCAAAGTGGATTTTACAATATGTGAAGGGAAATCATAATTTTGGGATTCATTATGCAACATGTTGTTCTTTGGATCTAGTTGGGTACACAAATTCTAATCATGTTGGAAATGGCACATATCACAAGTCCACCTATGGGCATGTTTTCAATTTAGGCTCATGGAATTTTTGTTGGCCAATTAAGAAGCAGACACGCATTTCTTTATCAATAGTAGAAGTAGAGTGTAGAGGTGTAGTGAATGCAACAACACAAGACATTTTATGGCAGTACATTCTCACTTAATTTGGCATTCAGTTTCACTAACCTATTGTCATCTTTTCAAAAAACTAGAGTACTATATAGATATGTAGACAGCCAGTTCAACAATAGAGGACCAAACACATTGAGAGCCACATACATTATATCAAAGGGTTGATTCATGACTAGATCACTGATATGCAATAATTTCCTTCTTCATAGCATATTGTAAACATATTAACCAATTCCTTCACAGAGAACAACTTCATAGAATTGCAAGATTACTTGGGAGTCAAGCCATATTAATATTAGGCTACTTAGTCTACTCATTCAACATTCTTTTATTGAGCAAGGGGGGTTCCCATGATATTTACATTCTTTCCTCATTTACTAGATAAATTTTAATGTACTTGGGTACCTAACATAGCTACATTTTTCCAAATCTATTGTTTTGTGCATCATACGCACCTAGTCTAGGCTTAAGTTTGGGTGTTTCTGTACCAGCACTCATTTAGGATTAGTTGAGCCCATTTTCCTTCATTTTTGGACCTAATGCACCCTCTTCCACTTTTTAAGGGAAGAAAGGATCCCTCCTCCATATATCTAGGGATTAGTGCACCTCCCATGCATGATGACTCCCACTTGACTAGCTAAGTGTGCCTCTCTTGTATATTATGGAGCAATTAAATATTCTAACACATGCATCTTCATTTAAAATTTCCTTACTCAATAGTTAACTAGTTTGACACATGCATTCTCAATTAAGTAGTCTCACTTGAAAGTTATGAGATAGTTAACACCACTTGGATAGTCTAAGCTCAATTAAATTTCACATGAGGGCACATATGGCCATATCAAGGGCACACACTCCCTATGTGTCATTCATGTAATCTACATTCACTAGATTCGTTCCTTAGTTAATCCGAGATAAGGTGCATTTGCTCATGAAGGACCAATATCTCTTGCATTTAAATGCATATTACATTATTGATCTCATATCTTATGATATTTCTAACCATATTCCTTTGTTAGTTAATAGATGTGATGTTTATGTAATTCTTTTGTTCCTTCTTTTCCAACTTGCTTACACTATTGCAAATGTTTTAGCTTCTAGATCCATTGCTCCAAAATATCACAATGTATTTTATTATGCTCATGTAACACAGATTTTAAGTTAATGAAATTTTGTATGACTTCTATATGCCTTCTTGATATTCACTTAATTTTAATTTTAGTTATTATTATTCTATTATTAGTAGTAGTACTATTTCATTATTATTATTATTTTCTTGTGGAGAAGTAAATATTCAAAAAATGGAGGAAGAAATGAGCTCCTATTTGCATTGCTTCTCGAGAAATGGTTTCTGGCCCTCGGAAATGAAAATGACCATAGAAAACGTTGGTTTCCTTCACATTGTGTTTCTTGGTCATTTTTCTCTATAAAAGAAAAGTGATGTGCCAATATTTTTGGTAACAGAGTTTCATAGTTTGACAAAGTTCTACATGGGACGAACTACATTGGTTGCAAAGACTAATGGGTTTGAATGAAATAATTCTAAGATAATGTCACGGGGACTTCACATAGTGAACTTCTCACATAGCACGTGCGATCGTGGGATATTAAAGAATACCCTTAATTTCCAGAGATATTGACCCAAACTCTTTTTGTTGAAACCCCCTCCCAATACTTAAAACCTCCTCCCCACCCCTTTTTATACCTTAATCCTTATAAACCACCCTACCCACCCCAACCTTAAACCCCTCATCCCCCCAATACCTGCATTATATAGGTTCAATTTTTAATAATTTTAAAACCCACAATATGAATTAACGTGATAGGATATTGGTCAACAAGTGAAGCCCCCATGGATAATGTACAAGACATATATTGGATTCATGAGCATTAATTGAAACACTGAGAAACTTAATTGTTTTTTTTAGAAGCACTAGAGATTCATCATGAATTTCCCCTACTACATCCCTTAAGACCATTGTACTTTCAATTGTTCATGCTTTAGGATTCAAATTATATTATATTTTTTATATAGGAATAGGAAGTATGAATACTATAGGAAGTGGTTAAATAGAGATGAGGTGAGAGATTTACAAATTTCAAACAAGAACTTATGATTTTGTTTTTTAACCCTAAAACTTACTGTAATACCCCGTGTGTTAAGCCCCGTACATATGTAATTTTCAATTGTTTATTACTATGGAAAAAGGTGACGGAAAAAGTATCTTTAAGGACCTAGAGACATTATTTTTATTTTGTAAATAATTAATTAATGAAAACAGTTGGCACATTAGAGACCACTAAAAGAGTATGGGAGGCCTAGATCCACAATGTGAGGGTAAATGAAAACATTCCTAGCACTTAAGAGATTTTTTGGTTGATCTTGGTCCATATTTATCTTGGTGGCTTTATAAGTTGATGAGCACCCAAGCATTGTACAATGGACCCAACTTTCGATTATTTTAGCCTATGTTAGTATTATTGGGCCTAATTCATGATTTAGTGGGCCTCCTTGGTGTTTGGGTGGGTTACACTTGTTGATTGAGCCCGTTTTATGGTTTTGTAACTCCTTTATGGAGGTTACACTTGGTTTTTTAACTCCCATTTGCAAAATTGTTCTCTCACTGGATATTTTTAGAATTAACACCTCAAAAGTTGTGTAAATAATTAAGCAAGTCCTTGTGTAAATCCTTGTGTAACTCTTTTGTAAATCCTTCTATAAATCCTTGTGTAACCCCCCCCCCCCCCCCCTTCTATTTTGGGAAGATGCCTTGGATTGTGTGACATCTCACCTCACTAATTTTGATTCCTCTTCATGGATGATGTCTCCACAAATGAATTTGAGTGGGGTGGAGTGGCTTGGAGTCACTCTCCTTGAAATTCAAATTGCTTGGGTTGGATTAGAGTTAACCTCTTATGGTTGAATTACCCTGCTTCAGTGGATTGACTGAAGTTGGATTACTTTGGTTTGGTTTGGTTTGGCCCCATTGAGTTAGAATTACCTTCTTTGGTTTATAAATCCATGTTTGATATCCTTGGTTTGGGGTTGTTTTTCATGGTTCTGTTGGATGGTTGTTGATTATGATTGTTCATGATTGATGGTGAGATATTGGGAAACCATGAATTCTCTATTATGTGAATGAATTTTGTTCTTGAATCACTATGATCGTGTATGGTGTTTGCGGTAATACCAAAAAAATTTGGTGTAGTTCCTCCATTTCCACTACTTGGCTTTTTCCTAGACCTAAACATAAATCTTGATGATGAATGGTGATATTGCGATGGCCTAGGGGGTCTGGATTACCATTGCACCTGGTAGTGGGGTGGAAGAGGAAGTATGTGGTGATTAATAGAGCTTTGGATTCTCAAACGGATACTTGTGCTATTCTTGAGTGCACCTCTATTATGGATTTGTGGCATTAGCTCAGGGGTGGCCTGTCAAAATGAGATCTGGCTTGGCAGTGTTAAAGGATGGGTGGAAAGTGGTCTGGATGATGCAAGTCGTGCATTGATAAGATAAGTGATTTATCTCATGTTTATTTTATTTACTTGGATATAATATGATTTATTGATGGATGCACATGAAATGTTTGATGAAACATATGAGTTAATGAAGGAATTGAAAACTAGTTTTTGGGATTTTGTGCACAATTTGTTTGAGAAACTAATTATTTGGTAAATATGCTACATAACTGATATGTATTCCTATGTTCATTACATAATTTTTATTTTTATGATACATTAATCTTGGAATGGTTTAAGACACTTCCCTTTGATACTTCTACCTTTTATTTGAAAACTCGTTCTTCGATCGGACTGTTTGGCATAGTTTAGAGACTGAGCACATGAAGTGTTTGTAAAAATAACTAAGTGTTACTAGCATGCTTATGTATGATAAATAATATTTAACCTTGTGTGAGAATGTGAGGATAAATATTCTTTTTAGTGTTGGGGAAATGTCTACCAAAATTCTAGATCAATTTCCAATTTCTAGCTCCTTCAATGGAATTGTTTTGAGTATATTTGTGACTTTGCATATGACGTGTTTGACAAAATTTTAGAATGATATATACCTATGTTATGACTAAGAAAAAAGTCATTTATATTTTGAATTTCATTTGAATGATTCTATGAGATGTGGATTTAATTATTCTAGTGATTCCTAAAATTACTAGTCAATTCAAATGAGTAGAATTAACATGTTTTGTGAGTTGTTGAATTGGAATGCATATGAGTGGAAAGATAAAACCATATGAATGTAAGTGACCCATGATATTATTTCCATGAGCTACAATATTCATATATTTCTCTTTATTTGGATTTGGAAAGTTAAATTGGAAACTAGGTATATTGCGGTGAAATTGGTAAATAGTTTTTGGATTTGAATCTATGTTTTTGGTAAAAGATGAATGTACAGCCATATACTCTGTTATTGGTGATTTAATTGTGTTGCAGAATGTTATTTTCCATATCTATACCTTCACCTATGTGTTCCTTGTAACTCGGTACGATTGGTTTGATTGAATTCATGGCAGTGTTTATTAACTAGTAGTACTAATTGAACTTGAAATATTCTTTGTTTATGTACTCGTACCATATCTGAAACGATACTTTTTTTGTTGTATGTGCATGCTTAAATATGCGTATAATTTTCTGTAGATTCACTGTTTGACTCATTGGCATGGTTGTGTGTCGAATTTGTGCAAGACTAGTTGTTAGTAGTGAACGACTACTTAATTAGTTCTTGTTGAATCATTTTCATAATTATTATGTTTAATTCATTGGAAAATGGTAAATGGACCTTATTTACATGTTATCAAGTGTTGGTTAGTCATTGGAATTTATAAACAATGGTTAAGTGATAAACAAATGAAATTACATTAAGTATCATCAATTGTGCACTAAGTATCGTTACGTATCGTAATCAGAATACTAATTACTAGTTAACCTTGATTGAGAGTAAATGGACTTTAGAGGTGGAATTCATGTCTGAATTGGATTGGAATGGATATGTGATGTTTCTATAAGATGTTAGTAATCCTTCCCAGCCCTTATATCGGATGATGGAATAGTTATTTAATTTATTTCAATTTATTGGTAATTAAAGGGACTTTGTCGTGATTAAATCCTGAAAAATGAAATTTAGTATTTGTTTAACTAATCTATTGTTTTAAAATTATCTAATTGTCCTTAGAGATATAATGATATGTCCATTAGACCCTTTGATATCTATGGGGGACATTAAAATTTCTATCAGATCTTAGTTTCCAACAATGCAGCTATTGGGCTTTCTACAAAGTTACTATCTTGTGCATATGTGCATTTGAAGTTTACAAATGTGCTTAGTAAGATGGAATTAATTAATTAGTTCATTGTATGCCTTGGAATTAATTAATAATTCATATTTGTTGTTCAATAGATATTGTTAAGTACTATGTGATGCATATCTAATCATTGAAAGACTTGATTTGTTGATGCTTGTGCATTGCCTCTTTTACTGCTCATTGAATTGTTAATATTGACTCTGCTTCTCGTAGTATGACTTATTTACTGATACAATTATGATTATTAATTGATAATTAAATAATTTTCATTATAATAGTATGTACTATGTACCATTATCATTATTAATTTAATGCTAAGTTATTAAGGTGATATAGTTATACTATTATTAAATATTAATATGATTTATTAAGTGGCATTTATAGCCTATATGAATTTTGTATTTTCTATGGATGATATGCTTTTAAAGTATTATTTATGCCAACATGGATGAATAACTCCTTGGATATTTTAAGAATGGGACACTTGTCTAAATGGTGTTTCTCATCTCCCTTTTATTTTATGCATGTAGTATGTTTTTATGCTATTTATTAACTATTACTATGCTAACTTATCTAATTATTTAGCGGTGGAATTGCCACCTAGAGGTAAGCATAGCTATAGGGTATTTTGTATTTAAATATTTAATTTATTTACTTTTGGGTTAGTGGTAACATTATTATTATCCTAGCTATCTTACTAATTTATTTATTGCATGAAGAAAATGAGCCACTTGTCCCTAATGGTTCGTATTCTCTTTTATTTTATTTATTTTGCTTATGGAGATGTAACTCCTTGTATATCTTTGGAGGAGAATGAGCCACTTGTCTCTAATGGTTCATATTTTCTTTTATTTTACTTATGGAGATGTAACTCCTAGTCTATTTTTGGAGAAAATAAGCCACTTGTCTTTAATGGCTCATATTCTCTTAATTTTATTTATTTTATTTTATGTGTGTAAGTAGGTAGTATAGTGATGTAAAATAATGTTATCTATATATATATATATATATGGCATTGGCATATATATGTATAATATGATATGTGTGATATGTATATTTTTTAATAGTATATATAAGAATAAATGAATTATTATATATATGAATGCTTGTATATATTATAATATGTAATTTATTATATGTAATAGTTATTACTATTACATGTATGTAATATTGTGAATACACTATATCTATAGAGGTGAACGTATGTAATGATGTATGTTGGATTCATTTTCCAACTACATGTCATTTAGTTGGGCTTAACAACCTAATTTACCACTTATCTTAAGTATTTGAATCAAACATGTGCTTACATCATCAACGTCTCATCAGTTCAATCAACTGGGCCTCCTCCTTGATTTTAGGAGCTAATATGGAATGATCTGCATGTTTTATGTGCCCACTAAGTCAAATGGGAGAATCCTAACCTAATTTTCAGTTAAATGGAGTCATAAAGGAACCTATCTACCAATTTGACCTAATTTCAACTAATTCCAGTTAACTCGAGACATGTAAGGTGCCCTCACCTAATTTTGGGCATTTAGTCCAGTTCTTATCAGTTAACTGAATTCAAAAAGACTCCCTCACCTACTTTTTTTTCATGCAATTGAGTTCTAGCTCAGCTAAACTCAATTTAAACTGCCTCTAAGTCTGTTAGAGTCAATTATGTTGCAATTAAGTGGTTAACTGATGTGTCAAGTGGTGTTAACTGACAAGTAAGCCACTCTCATGCATTCAATTTGAATGACCTCTCAAGAATTCTAATTTCTTGGTTATTCATGCCATCATTCCACATTGTAATATAGCTTCTGATATTGATGAATAGTTTTTACGACAGCAAGATTTTTTCATAGTGTTTCCAACACTTATTGATGTACAATCTAGAATGCTTCAATTGTGAGAATTGTCTTATTTTGTAGATCTATTGTGTCTCAATTTTATATGGTATCGGAGCCATTTCAAGACAAGGAAACTCTTCTACATAGTTTTGCATGGATTCTTGATGAAGCTTGAGAAAAATTGCTCAAAAATATTCCAACACTGCATCAAAAGCATAAATTTTTCCACATAAATCCTGTACAAACTTGCATCTGATTAATCAAGCTTGCTTAAAAACTATACCAGGTGTGATGTAAATTCAAAAGTGTGGGTTTTTGACCTAAATGTTTTTGTTTGTGTGTGACTACAGGTATCTAAAAAGCCTCCTTTTGCATTCGGTACAGCCGGAAGATGGACTCTTCTTCAGACAATCTCCTTACTCCCTTCAATTATCATCAATGGAAGGAATATAATGAGATAATATTGCACTCCAATGGACTCTTTAGAGTCACCATGGGAACGGAGCCAGAGCCTAATGCAGTTGTAGAGAAGTCCAAATACATGAATAAGATTGATGAAGCTTATGGTTTCTTTTGTCTCTCTATTTCGAAGAATCTTCTCTTCCATCTCAGCGGATTGAAGTCTCCCAAAGAAGTGTGGGAACAAATTTCCAAAATATTCAGCAAGTAGGATGAGATGAGGGTTTATTAGTTAGAGAATTAACTAATTTCCCTAGGTCCTGGAAATTTTGAGACCATCAATGAGTTTTTCACCAAGTTCAATAATTTGGTGCTTCAATTGAAGCAATGCGGTGAAGAGAAGAAAGATGATCAACTGATTCTTTCAATCCTTTCAAATATAGGAGCTAATTCTTCAATGTTTGTATCGACCTTCCATATGAGAAAACTCACCATCCCAAATTGGAAGATGTTAACCTTGAATGCATTCATTGAGTCCTTAACTAATGAGCATGATAAGCTTGCTTAGATGGGATTCATGAGATCCTCCAAGGATCAAGCATTTTTTTTTGAAGGAACCAAGACTTTGAATGCTAAAGGACAGCCGAAAAATAAAGAGAAGACCAAGTTTTATAATCCTAAGCAGAAGGAGAAGACCAGGAGGTCAGATGAGCCCTCAAGCTCAAAGAAAGACAAGCAAAGGGGTAAGGGGAAGACAATGTTCTCTTACTGTGGTAGGAGATTTCATCCTGAAAGCTCATGCATGAAGAATACTATTGATCAGATGAACCCTCTCTTAGAGAAGAAAACTATCACTCTTTCGGATGGCGCAAGGAATAAGGACAATGGAGATCGAAATGATCATCCAAAAAGAGGTCATGCACTCATGGCAAGTGTTTCAAATACGAAATCTCTTCTCATATATTCAGGAGATTCAAATCATATGGTTGCAATAAAAGTCTCTTTCTCATCACTGGACTCCGAAGGTTGCATCTGCATCCACATGGGAGATGATTCACAAATTTCATCAAAAGGAAAAGGTACAATTCACTTAGAACATCGCAACTTTCAAAATGTTTAGTATGTCCCTTCTCTAGATTTAAACCTGCTTTCTATGTATCAAATGACACATACTAGTTTTCCCAAGAAGGTTGTATCCAGCCCTAATGATGTTGAAATTTATGAAATAACCACTTGAAAGATCATCGCAGTAGGAAAGGAAAATCATGCTGCAAAAACATATCAATTTTCTATTTTTTTCCATATTCAAAGCCAGGTGCCCTTCTGACTCATGGAAATGAGGTTATCTGGCTATGGAATAAGAGTTTTGGACACGTTAATTATAATTATTTGCAGCTTCTAAAAAATAATTCCATGGTTTAATTTCTCCCGAACATCAAATCCTCAAAAGGGATCTCCAAAGATTGCATCATTAGAAAGCATCCTGACCACAAGTTCGATCAAGGAAAAGATAGCAAAGCTTCTTGTATTTTGGATTTGATTGATAGTGATATCAGTATTCCATTACCAAATACCTCCATGAATGTCTTGAGGTATGTTCTCACATTCATTAATGACTTCTCAAGTTTCACATGGGTCTACTTTCACAAGAACAAATCAGAAGTCTTTGAAAGGCTTAATATTTTCAAGGCTTCTGTTGAGACTGCCACTAGGAGAAATATAAGAGCTCTTAGATCTGATAATGGTGGAAAACATATCAAGAAATATATTCTGCAACTTTGTGCGGAAAATGGAATCCAAACCCAACACATAATCCCCTACACACCTCAGCAGAATGGTGTAGGGAAGAGGAAAAAACCGAGCACTGAAAGAGATGAGTACTTTCATGCTTGAGTCAAAAGGTTTAGAAATGTAGGCTTGGAAGATAACATAAGTTAATTATATACCAAAACTAATATATATAGTGAGGTGATAATGGCCAACCTTTCTAAATGTCCTTGGGATTTCAAATTTTGAAAGAACTTTGTATATTTGAAGAGTAGGTTGAGAAAGTAATAGAATTTAAGTATACATCAAAAATAATAAATCAACATAGATTACAGAGAGGGATCCAATTACTGGAGGTGTAATGGATCTACGTTGATTTTATTTTTTTATTTTATGAGTTCATTTATAGATTTTTTCATTATTTTTTATTTGGTTTTAATTTTTTATTATATGAGCCTACATATCTGGTAAATCTCCCCAGTACTAAACTATAGAGCACTTGGCTACTCTCAATGTAACAACATACCACCTTATAATTACATTCAACAAACACTATACTTAACATTAAAAATCCACATATTTTTTCATGTCACAATTTATACTAAATTATTAAAATTCTTAACAAAATAATAATAGTATATAAAAAATGCTTTTGAATCAAATTTTTTCTTAAATTTGATTGAATCAAACAAACATAAATCAACTTCCTCACATTATAGATGTTAGAGAATCACTAATTTAAATTTGTCAAAAATTTGATTGTATCAAGCATGGATCGAATTCTAATTCCTCACATTATAGATTTTGAAGAGTGTAGAGACTTGAAATTTCCAAGTAAATATATTTGAGCCTTCCACCTTTATAATTTGATCTTAATATGAACCAAAGTTAAAGATTCAACTTTAACCTTTGATTAATCAAAAATATTTTATTGACGAACTTAGTTGGCTTATATTTTTATTTAGTTTAAACTTATTTTTATTGATCATTAGTTGGTTTATATTTTTTTTATTTATTATAATGCATGATGAACTATTAAATGCTCTTACAAACACCGTAAAATGTTGTTGGTTTATATTTCAGTCCGAAGGAATAGTGTACCATTCCTTAGGGTTAGGAGGCTCCTAGATTTCAAATGAAATATCAAGAGTTAGTTGAAAAAAAAATACAATTAATAATGAAGTAGAAAAGAAGAAGATATGGGTAAATGAGTATTGTAACAAAAAACAATGTCTATGTTTACTAGAACTAGCATTTACACCGAGAGGTGTAAATAAACGCTGAGAGGTGCAAAGGAATGCCAAGAGGGTAAAAATATTGAGTTTTTCTACAACTAAATCTTTCTGACTTACCTTGGGAGACTGGAAAAATATTGAGTCTTTTTGCAACTAAACCTTTCTAACTTACCTTAGGAGACTGGAAATTACATTTTAATAATACTTTTGTGGGTACTACTGACCCGAATTACAACTAATATTTTACCTCAAGACATTCATGACTAAATACATCAATGACATTCCCGTTCGGAGGATCAATATATCTCTCTCCCCCCATTGTCTCCTCGCCCCTCTCTCTCCCCCCATCTCCCCGATCTCTTTCTCTCTCTCCCTGCTCCTCTCCCCCAAATTATAAACTTTGACATAGTACGAAAAATCACATCAGCAAAATTTATTAAAAAAAAAATTAATTATCTAAAAAACTAACCCCCCAAATAATTTGTGCACTTTGTGAAATTTCCTTGTGAAAATGAGTTGTCACACTTGATTTGGGATCACTAAGAGGGTTGAAATTTTGAGGATTCATTTAGTGGTGTTCCTCATGAATGAGTCATGGCTAAGTATTTAAGTTAACAGTGTTTGATATACATTTGATATCAAACATTTATGGAAATTACGAAGTTAACTTTTTAATATATGCGTTCTAAACTTATTTATAAAAAAAAATCAAATAAATCTTATTTTTTAAACAATAATAAAAATACCTTTAAAAAAACTTAGAATGATAGTAACAATTACCTAGGTTGCTTCACACAAATCCAACTGCTTTGTATGCAAAGTTTTTTCATAATTAGATTAACGTTAAATTGTGGTTTTATTGGTTAAATCATTTTTCATCAAACTTTTAATCATTGCATATTTAAAATGAATTTTATAATGTCAATGAATGAATTTTTATCACAAAATAAGATTTTTACTTATTTTGACAAATTGTTTTGATTGAATCTCTAATTATTATCATTAAACGTACCAATACTTTTCTCAAATTTAGTCTTTAACTTTAATACCATTTATTAAAATATTAAATTATTTAGTTAATTTATCAAACAAAAATAAAATTTAATTTTTAAAATAAGAAATACAAATATACGAACAGAGGACTCTTAGAATGAGAAGCCAGCTTATCATCATCAACGGATGAGAGACTACTAATCATAATCATCAGAGCTTCCTTCAATAGATGTATAGGTACAAGAAGCAACGAGTTAGAATCAAATTGATAAATAAAATAATAGTGAAAGGAGGAACAGGTAGGGATAAGGGATATATATAGGGTTAGAGACAAATAGGTCCCTCCAGAAGTAATTATCTTTGTGTTAGTCGTTTGCTAAGCCAGTTATGTAATTAGTAGCTTCATGATGGAGGCAGCTATCTAATAGTTAGGGGAATTAAGAGATAGATCAGAGGATATCTCAATTTGTTGCATTCACCAATTCTGTATGCAAAACAAAGAGGATCTGATCTTCACTCAGTATCTCTCTTAAGTGCGTCATGATGGAGATTATAAGTTATAAATCCATGAGTGCTATAGTGTATAAATTGTTTTTTTATGTATATTCTAAAATAAGATTATTAAATTGTCTTTTTATTTAATTAAATGATAATTATTTAAAAAATATTTAAAAGTTGACCTCTTATACTAACCACTCACTTCTCCTCTGAAATTGAGTTATTAAAATATAATCTTCAAAATCATATGTAATTCCAATCATAACCACTATTTTAAAATACAAATATGTGATTCTAATAGTTAATAATATTATTTACATGGCTCTTAATTAATATTAAAATACAAACCAATATTATTTAGATGACTAAAATAATATTACTATAATATCAATGCAGAGTGTGTAAATTAAAAGCAGAGTGCAAAACCTTGGAAAGTGAAGAATTGCAAGATTCAAAAGTCATCCCGAACCGGAAATCGGAAACCAAAAAAGCGTGAAAGTGCAGGAACCGTGTTTCATAAGTGGAGGAGCCGAATTCTGCAATCCGGGCCAAAAATGGAAGACCTGTTTCTCATTAAGATATATTGATTTTTATTTTAATTAATACTATTTTTTTAATAATAACATTTCAAGTAAAAAATACAGTCAAATAAAATTTAAAGATGGGTGTCTAAAGTTTAGATTAATTTTAATGTAAATATTCTGGGACAATGACTTGGAAACCTCTTAAATTGGAGTTGAGAGTTAATGAAATTATAAATAATTTAAATTTATATAGAAATAAATAAAAATTAATAGTTTATTTTTTTACAATTATTTTAAAAAAATATTTAAAAGTTAATTCCTTACATTAAGCACTCACTTTTCCTCTGAAATGGAATCATGAAAAATATAATCTTCAAAATCATATGTGATTCTAATCATAACCACTATTTTAAAATACAAATATGTGATTCTAATGGTATGTTTAAATTAATAATATTATTTACATGACTCTTAATTAATATTATTTTTGTTGGCAAATGGTGGAACCCATAGAACCCCTTGACTAGCAGGTTTTTCATTGGCTAAGTTACCACAAACTAGGGGCATCTAAGCCGTCAAAATCCCTTGGGGATCGCACCCAACCTGGATCGCACCAACCCTTAACATGGTTGGCTTTTTGGTATCCGCAGGATTAGAACCGACGATGTTTCCATTTAGGGGGTGTCTTAACCATACCCCGCCACCAATTGGTTTACAGTTCACGGATATGACTCTTGATTAATATTAAAATAAAAACCAATATTATTTAGATGACTAAAATAATATTAATATAATATCAATGCATAGTGTATAAATTAAGAGCGGAGTGTGGAACCGGCGAAAGTGAAGAATTGCAAGTTTCAAAATTTCGGAAGCTGACTTCCGTATCCCGAACCAAAAATCGTAAACAAGAAAAGCATGAAAATGAGGAAACCTTGTTTCGTAAGTGGAGGAGCCGAATTCTGCAATCCGAACCGGAAATCAGGAAGGCGTGAGAGTGCGCAAGACATGTTTCTCATTGAGATATATTGATTTTTATTTTAATTAATAATATTTTTTTAATAATAACATTTCAAGTGAAAATATAGGTAAATTAAATTTAAAGATGGGTGTCTACATTTTAGATTAATTTTAATGTAAATATTCCTAGACAATGACTTAAAAACCTCTTAAATTGGAGTTGAGAGTTAATGAAATTATAAATAATTTAAATTTATATAAAATAAAATAAAAATTAACTATTTAAATTTAAAGATGGATGTCTACATTTTAAATTAATTTTAATGTAAATATTTCAGGACAATAACTTGGAAACCTCTTAAATTAGAGTTGACAGTTAATGAAATTATAAATAATTTAAATTTATATAAAATAAAATAAAAATTAACAGTTTAATTTTTTATGATTATTTAAAAAATATTTAAAAGTTAACTATTTATAATAACCACTCACTTCTTCACTCAAATGGAATCATTAATATATAATCTTAAAAATAATATGTGATTCTAATCATATCCACTATTTTAAAATACAAATAAGTGATTCTAATAATATTATTTGCATGATTCTTTATTAATATTAAAATATAAACCAATATTATTTAGATGACTAAACCAATATTAATATAATATCAATGCAAAGTGTGTAAATTAAGAGCGAAGAGCGGAAGAATTGCAAGTTTCAAAAGTTTGGAAACCGACTTTCGTATCTTGAACTGAAATCGAAAACCGAAAAAGCATGAAAGTGCGGGAACCGTGTTTCGTAAGTGTAGGAGTCGACGCAATCCAAACCGTAAATCCAAAATTATGAAGGTGTGATAGTGCTGAAGACCTCTTTCTCATTGAGATAAATTGATTTTTATTTTAATTAATAGTATTTGTTTTTAATATCATTTCAAATGAAGACTTCTTTCTCATTGAGATAAATTGATTTTTATTTTAATTAATAGTATTTTTTTTAATAATAGCATTTTAAATGAAGACCTCTTTCTTATTGAGATAAATTGATTTTTATTTTAATTAATAGTATTTTTTTTAATAATAGCATTTCAAATGAAGACCTCTTTCTCATTGAGATAAATTGATTTTTATTTTAATTAATAGTATTTTTTTTTAATAATAGCATTTCAAATGAAGACCTCTTTCTCATTGAAATAAATTGATTTTTATTTTAATTAATAGTATTTTTTTTAATAATAGCATTTCAAATGAAGACCTCTTTCTCATTGAGATAAATTGATTTTTATTTTAATTAATAGTATTTTATTTTAATAATAGCATTTCAAATGAAGACCTCTTTCTCATTGAGATAAATTGATTTTTATTTTAATTAATAGTATTTTTTAATATTATTTACATTAGTTTTAATTAATATTAAAATACAAATCAGTATTATTTAGATGACTAAAATAATATTAATATAATATTAATGCAGAGTGTGTAAATTAAGAGTGGAGTGCGGAACCTGGGAAAGTGAAAAATTGCAAGTTTCAAAAGACCAAAAGTCGATTTCTGCATCCCGAACCGTAAATAGGAAACCGTAAAAGCGTGAAAATACGAGAAACCGGTTTCGTAAGTGGATGAGCCAACTTCCGCAGTCTGAACTCGAAATCATAAATTTAGAAGGTGTGAGAGTGTGGAAGACCTATTTCTCATTGAGATATATTGATTTTTATTTTAATTAATAGTATTTGGTTTTAATAATAACATTTCAAGTGAAAATACACTTAAATTAAATTTAAAGATGGGTGTCTAAAATTTAAATTAATTTTAATATAAATATTCAAGTACAATAAATTCGAAACCTTTTAAATTGGAGTTTAGAGTTAATAAAATTAGAAATAATTTAAATTTATAATAAAGAAAAATTTAACGATTTATGTTTTTTAGAATTATTTAAAAAATATTTAAAAGTCAAGTACTTATATTAACTACTCAATGAAGTCATAAAAATATAATTTTCAAAATCATATGGGATTCTAATCATAATCATTATTTTAAAATACAAGAATGTGATTATAATCGTATGTTTGTATTATTAATTATTTACATGACTCTTAATTAATATTAAAATACAAACCAATATTATTTAGATGACTAAAATCATACTAATATAATATCAAGTGCGAGAACCCGGGAAAGTGAAGAATCGCAAGTTTCAAAACTCCAGGAGGTGACTTTCGCATCCCGAACCGAAAATTAGAAACCAAAAAAGCTTGTAAGTGCGGGAACTCTATTTCGTAAGTGGAGAAGCCGATTTCCGCAACTTGAACGAGAAGTATGAAATTGGGAAGGTGTGAGAGTGCGTAAGACCTATTTATCATTGATATATATTGATTTTTCTTTTAAGTAATAGTATTTTTTTTAATAACAACATTTCAAGTGAAAATACACTTAAATTAAATTTAAAGATGGGTGATTAGATTAATTTTAATGTAAATATTCAAGGAAAATGACTTGAAAACCTCTTAAATTGGAGTTGAGAGTTAATGAAATTATAAATAATTTAAATTTATATAAAAATAAATAAAAAAATTAATAGTTTAATTTTTTATGATTATTTAAAAAATATTTAAAAGTTAACTACTTATATTAACCACTCACTTCTCCTCTGAAATGAAGTCATGAAAATATAATCTTCAAAATCATATGTGATTCTAATCATAATCATTATTTTAAAATACAAATATGTGATTTTAATCGTATGTTTGTATTAATAATATTATTTACATGAGTCTTAATTAATATTAAAATACAAACCAATATTATTTAAATGACAAAAATAATATTAATATAATATCAGTGTAGAGTGTGTAAAATAAGAGCAGAGTGGGGAACCTGGGAAAGTGAAGAATTGCAAGTTTCAAAAGTCCGGAATCCTACTTCCGCATCCGAACAGGAAATCAAAAATTGGAAAAGTGTAAAAGTGCGGGAACCATGTTTCGTAAGTGGAGAAGCTGACTTCCGCAACCCGAAATGGAAATCAGAAATCGAGAAGGTGTGAGAGTGCGAAAGACATGTTTCTCAATGAGATATATTGATTTTTATTTTAATTAATAGTATTTCAAGTGAAAATACACTTAAATTAAATTTAAAGACCAGTGTCTAAAGTTTAGATTAAGGTGTGAGAGTGCTAAAGACATGTTTCTCATTAAGATATATTGATTTTTATTTTAATTAATAGTATTTCAAGTGAAAATACAGTTAAACTAAATTTAAAGACCAGTATCTAAAGTTTAGATTAATTTTAATGTAAATATTCAGGGACAATGACTTGGAAACCTCTTAAATTGGACTTGAGAGTTAATGAAATTATAAATAATTTAAATTTCTATAGTAAAAAAATTTAAAAATTAACAATTTATTTTTTTATGATTATTTAAAAAATATTTAAAAGTTAAGTTCTTATATTAACCACTCAATTCTCCTCTAAAATGAAGGGATGAAAATATAATTTTCAAAATTATATGTAATTCTAATCATAACCACTATTTTAAAATACAAATATGTGATTCTAATTGTATGTTTGTATTAATAATATTATTTACATGACTCTTAATTAATATTAAAATACAAACCAATATTATTTAGATGACAGAAATAATATTAATATAATATCAATGTAGAGTGTGTAAAATAAGAACGGAGTGCGGAATCTGGGAAAGTGAAGAATTGCAAGTTTCAAAAGTCCAGACGCTAACTTACGCATCGCCAACAAGAAAACGAAAACTAGAAAAGCGTGAAAGTGCCGGAGCCATGTTTTGTAAGTGGAGGATCAGACTTCTGCAATCCGAATCGGAGATAGGTGTCTAAAGTTTAGATTAATTTTAATGTAAATATTCGGGGACAATGACTTGGAAATCTCTAAAATTGGAGTTGAGAGTTAATGAAATTATAAATAATTTAAATTTATATAAAACAAAATGTAAAAATTAACACTTTAATTTTTTATGACTATTTAAAAAATATTTAAAAGTTAACTGCTTATATTAACCACTCACTTCTACTCTAAAATGGAGTCGTGAAAATATAATCTTCAAAATTATATGTGATTCTAATCATAACCATTATTTTAAAATACAAATATGTGATTCTAATGGTATGTTTGTATTAATTATATTATTTGCATGATTCTTAATTAATATTAAAATACAAACCAATATTATTTAGATGACTAAAATAATATTAATATAATATGAACGCAGAGTGTGTAAAATAAGAGTAGACTGCTGAAACGAGGAAAGTGAAGAATTGCAAATGCATCCCCCACCAAAAATTGAAACCGAAAAAGCTTGAAAGTGTAGGAACCATGTTTCGTAAGTGGAGGAGATGACTTCCGCAATCCGAATTGGAAATCTAAAATCGAAAAGATGTGAGAGTGCAACATGTTTGTCATTGAGATATATTGATTTTTATTTTAATTAATTGTATTTTTTTAATAATAACATTTCAACCAAAAATACACTTAAATTAAATTTAAATTTAAAATGGGTGTCTAAAGTTTAGATTAATTTTAATGTAAATACTTTGGGACAATGACTTGGAAACCTCTTAAAATTGGAGTTGAGAGTCAATGAAATTATAAATAATTTAAATTCATATAAACCAGTGTAGATCCATATCCTAGGCTCTATCAAGCGTCGAGATGGATCAAATCTCTCGAGGTGCAAACCTCTTTGATTTGATTCAAACCAAAAGACAGATCTTTTTATTTAAGGTCCACATATAATTTTATTATTAATAATATTTAATATTATTTATGGCCGACATATAATATTTTTTATTATTTTTTATTTTGTTAGGAACATGTTGTCATCAGATATGCTCCAACAAAAGTTATAAGTTTCTAGAAACACAAAGAATGGTTTCATCTAAGGTGGCCCTCAATTGATCCCACGGTTTTATGCATTTGTGGAGGAGAGGCAAAAGGTTCATTGTCTTAACATACTTTTCTCAAAGCTCCAAGCTACCCCAAAAAGGATTTATAGTACAATTTCTGCAGCTGATTCTATTGTGCAGTCTGTGGTTGAGTCTTCTTTCATGACACCAATTCCTTCACCATCTCCTATGGTCTATATGCACATTAATGATTTATGCAACCTCCTTAAAGAGGATGTTATCAACAAGAACGGTAGTTTGCAAGAAGATATTACATGTGGAAACATTAAACAGGGTTATTATTGTGGAAACATTCAAGTTAAAAACTTTGAGGAGTGTGCACCAAGAAAATCTTCCAGATTAAATTCAAAGAGGTTAATGTTCTCTAAGGAAAAATGAGGTAGAGTTCCAACCAGAAGGCTGAGATTGTATTGGCAATAATTTGAACATTCTGATATTAGAGTGACAGGAGCATGTATGCACTCTATTTTTGTTAGCTGCTTTGAAATGAATGTGTTCATATGAGCCGCCTTTTTGTTTCAATAATTGAATTTCATGTGTTGTGATTTATCTTGTGTATGGTCAATTAAAATCCATTGCTAGATTCTCACGATTAATGTGAAGTTATCCTTAAGTACTATATGCAGAACATGGTTCATGTTTTTGATAAATTCATACTCGTAGCTTTGTCTTATCAGTCTTGATTGTGATATGTATATTGTTGTTTAGTATTGGATTTCAAACCTAGCCTGATCTATATATTATTATACCTCTAGCACTCTATCAACTCAGTTACCCATTAAACCAAAATTTAAGATTTCTCTAAGCTTGACCCTAGCAGTCGAGGTTCAATTTTAGTGATAACATCTTCTAGTGCCGTTGTTGGGGACAAAGAAACGAAAGGACATCTTCCCTGGGTATTCGGCATTCTTATATAACTAATTTTGGAAGGTGAACAAGATCAGTGAGACCTGTTATAGACTACATTAGTCACCTACAAAAAGTTACAGTGGCTTCAGAAAAGATAGGAACTCAAGGAAATCCCTCATCACCTTTAAATCCAGGAGTCCAAGATCCTAAACAGTTATTAAAAGAGGCTAGGAGAAGGTTAATTTCTACTTCATCAGAAAAATTCAAATATCCTTCAGCCTTGGAGATTCTTGAATCTTCATCTATCCCAGTTCCTTCTTTTGACCCATATTCAGAAAAAGGAAAAGAAGAATTAGATCTACTGTTTACCCCTTCACAAATTGACAATTTTCAGGTCTTTACAAATCCTTCGTTGTCTGAGAAGGTTAAACTTGAGGCATTGTAGACAGGAGCTTCTTCTTTGTTTTCATCCCACATACCTTTGGTGAAGACCATCCCAATGAATCAGCCAAATCCTATTAGTTTTCCTCTTTCATCACATCATTCGAGTATTAATCAGTCCAATACAAGTTCAAATATTTCCAGCCCAAGAATGGCTCACCCTCAAAACCGGATGGCTACTATGGTAGCAACAAGATATGCCTCGTTCGTTTTGCCTCAACCTCTCAATGCTCTCCTAGGAGGAGATTACCAAAAATATCTTCCAAGATTTAATGGTCAAGGGGATATTACTGCAGAAGAGCACTGAAATACATTCTTGAGTTATGCAGACAATTAGAATTTTGAAAATGAGGATGTTTGGATGAGGGTTTTTGTTCAAAGTTTAGATAGTGAAGTGAGAAAGTGGTTTAGAGAATTACCACCAAACTCTATAGATAGTATAGATGCTTTAGAAGAAGTATTTATGAAACAATGGGGAGATACTAAATATTATTTATATTACATTACAGAGTTTGGATCATTAAAGAGAAAGAAGGATGAAGCTGTGGGATACTTTTCTAAAAGGTTCAATAAAATGTATAGTAGAATACCAGTTCAAATAAAACCCTCAGAGACATCAGCAAAGTTAACTTATGCAAACTTGTTTGATCATGGGTTTTCTTTGTTATTAAGGGAAAGAAAATCGGTGTCACTTCAAAATATGCAAGATGTAGCATTGGAAGTAGAGTCTAACATTTTGGCTTCAAACAAACTCAAAGAGGAAACAGAATATCAAATTGTAGACAAAAAGGGTAAAAAGGAAATCATGACATCCAATCCTACAGGAAGATCTTCAGATAGTAAAATGGATGAAATGAATAAAATTATTAAAAATTTGTCTGCTAAAATCGACAGGTTGGAGTTAGGCAATAAAAAACAAAACAAACCAATACCTGAAGGAGAAAGAAATCAAAATTAGTTTAGAAAGCCTTTTTCCCCTAGGTTTTTGCCAAGAGAAAGACGAAATAATGATATTCAGAGAGACATGCGAGAAAATGAAGAACAAAGGATTCAGCCTCCTTTTCAAAATAATAATGTGAGAGATGATGAGTCATATGAGATAGATGAAGGAGAGTTAGATGATTTGGAAGAACAGGAACATAACATTAGTCAGTTTGATGATGATTCTTCTTCTCATTTTTTGACTAAAGCTGATTATCATTATGCTGCAAAACTAGATCATTATGAAGAAAATTATCAAATGTCTATGCCTAAAATTTGTCAGGAAATACCACAAAAATCATATGGTCTTGGTAAAATAGGCAGCACGGGCTAAAAATATTGTGAAAGCTCATCCTATTGAACAAAATATGTCTTCAAATCAAAAGCAAATTGTAAAAGAGAAAAAAGATGAAGTGGTAAGTCTTGAGGAGGTGAATAAAGTCATAGGTGGGTTCAATTTGGAGCATGAACTTAATAAGGTTAAAATCCTTGTTTCTTTAACAGAGTTGATTAAGAACAAAGCTTATAGGTAAGTAGCTTTTAAAACTTTCAAAAATGCAGTGAATACTATCCCATCTAATGAAATTAATTTGCAAGATGAAAAACCTACTATCACTGTGGGGTCAAAAACTTTTGATAAACCTGATGATAATTCAGAATATCCCCCTCCATTTTATGTAACTCTTTCAATACATGATCAGCTACTACATAATTGTCTTCTAGATTCAGGAGCTTCACATAACCTCATGCCAAAAGCAGTCATGGAAGCTTTAGGTTTGAGTGTTACTAAACCATATCATGATTTGTATGCATTTGATTCTAGGGAAGTGAAGTGTATTGGGGTTATTAAAGATCTGGTGGTGAATTTAACCCAAATACCAAAGAAAAGTGTATAGATGGATATAGTTGTAACAGATATTTCTCCTAAATTTGGTATGTTGTTGTCTAGATCTTGGGCAAAGAGAGTGAGAGGAACTCTGCAAATGGATCTTTCATATGCTACAATTCCAGTATTTGGAGGAGAGTTCAGAAGACTTTACAGAGAAGTACATATGGCATATTTGGTAAGTGACAGTAAACACCCTAATAATCATCCGATTTATTCAATTGATGAGAATCTTGGTTCTTGTATGTTGCAATTAAATGATGAAATTGAAGGAGTTTTACAAGTTCATAAAGACATTCCAATTCAGATAAAGAAAGAGGAACCAGATGGCTTATGGCAGATGTATTTTGATGGTGCATCAAATAAGGAGGGAGCAGGAGCAGGAGTGTTATTAATTTCAGCTGGAGGTGAGGTCATTTCCCTTATGTACAAATTGGAATTTAAAACAACAAATAATACGACTGAGTATGAGGCTTTGATTCTTGGATTAAGATCAGCAAAAGACTTGGGTATTAAAGAACTTGCTGTGTTTGGCGACTCCGAATTAGTAATTCCGCAAGTAAAAAATGTTTACCAAGTAAAGCAATATTTATTGAAAGTTTATAGAAATGAGGCTTGGGATTTAATTGAAAATTTCTTTATAGCTTTCAATATAACTTTTGTTCCAACAGAATATAATGAAACAGCTGATTCCCTAGCCTTAGCAACAGCCTATTTTAAAGTTCCAAAAGTAACACATTTGAAATATCCAATTGATGTGAGATATAGACCCTCTGTTCCAGATGATATCAAACATTGGAAAGTTTTTCATGATGATCAGGAGATAAAGGAATTTCTGGAGTTGGTAGGTGATTTTTCAAATGATGAAGTTGATCAAGAACAAGATTTTGAATAGATGGAAAATGAACCTTGTACAAATGATTCGATAGCTGATCATAAGATTCTTGAATTAAAAGGAAATTTCATTCGTAAGGGACTTGTTCCACTAGAGAGATTGTGTCAAAACCCCAAATTTTCATAAAAAATTAAAATTTTGAAAATACATAAAACGATAAGAATGTGGTCTGCTAACAGCTAACAGTTATCTATAAAAGAATTAGTTACCAGATTAGTTAATACATAATCTTAATTAAGTAACTTAGCATTCTACTTTTTGATACAAGGTTAGGTTTAACTTGTGCAATAATTCCTCTTTCAGTTTGCTGAAGAGTTTTAATTTGCGACAAGTAGGTGGAACTGTATTTGGATTCCGGGGCTTACTTAGGATTTAAGCTAACGCAGAAAGCTTACTTTTTCTTACAGGTTTTACAGGTATGAATGATCGAGTAACGCCTTTAATTCCATAAAGCATCCAGCTATATTTCTATTTGCAAAAATAAAAAGCTTGGTAAATAAGCTGTTACATAACAATCTACTTCTATGAGGTAAAACAAGTAGTTTTGTTTTCTTCAATTATTCTTGTCAACACTATACACACAAAAGAGTTTCTTTCTTGAATGTAAAATAGCAACAGTAATTACTTTCCCTGGTTTACAACTTGTGATCTTTGTTGTAAGTTATTTTCACTTAGAGTGCATAACCTGAAATGCTATAAAGATTGTTCTAACATTAATATGCATTATCAACTTATAATAATAGTATAACCAATTGCTTGTTATTCATCTTCTGTAATGAAGATTACTGCCTAAGGTTCTAAACATTACAGTGAACATAAAGTCCTAAGGACTTAGAATCAAGTGGGATTGTTCCACTTCAATTTCTTATTTTTTTATAATACTTCTCTTGAATTAAGCTTCTAGCCACAACAATTACTTAGGTCAAAGTATTTAAGAGAGATTGTTTATTTACCTCATGCAAGCACTAGATAGTTCTAAAAATTATGTTACTAATCAAAAACATGGTGTAACTAATAGTACTTGCCATGGTTGAGTAAATAACCAAAAGCTATTAAACTTCGTTGATCTGAGCTATGTAAAGGACTCATAGCCAACATCCTATTATTTGCCACCCACTGAAAACTATATTTTTCTATGATACTCACCAATACACACATAAACTATCTTGTTTATAATACAACCATGTTTACCAGTAATTCTGGTTATAGACAAATAAGATTTATAAAGTTCATGATCCTATTTAAAACTATGTTGTATAAAATTATCAAGTCACAACATAAACGTTGGTGGCAACAAGATTAGTTATGCAAAGTCTATTAGGAATACTTTATTAAACATCATAGTTTGGCTAGGTGATGAAACCCTTTTAATTAGTATCTCCCAAGTATCATAATATTTTCTTCATAAACTTAGTTACAATAGCACAAGGTTTATCAACATTTGTAACTATAATATTGATGCTATGAATAAATGGATAAACCGTTAGTGAAGAACTAAAGCTTCCATGGATAAAATATTTTGAGCAAGAATATAGGTTATAGGGTTGCATCGATTTCACGGTCAACAAAAGGCTTAATATGAAAAACATATCAATTATAGGTTTACATTATAACTTGTTGTGAAAAAGGGATGAGATGTTAATCCACTCCATCGATTGGTTTATGTATAAGGTTTTGTATATAAAAGACTTTGAATTCACCATCATTCTGAACTAAATGATGGCTATATGTTAAACTTGGCAATGATCTAAGGTTCATGGTGTATGCCCATGCAATCATAGGTTGACCTCTATGATAACGTGGAACCTTTGAATGATTATAATACTATATGAAAGTTCAACAAATTATATTTTAAATCATTGTGAATCATTGGCATGCAAGAACTATATAGTCGACCCACTGCATGGTTGAATATTTAGATGACCATGTGTTCTCTTCTCGGCCAAGTGTTGGAAGTATAAAAGTTTATGAACCCTACTCTTTTTCATTCTCCTCCGTGGATTTCGGGCCTTCGGGCCGCTCTACAACTATTCCATGGCCGTCATGCTTACCCTACTATGAAAATAACGAGCTCCATGTCTTGGTTTACAATGTTCAGTCTAACTACTTCGTCCTCGAACTCTTGTTTGCACTGTGAGTTTACCGTGGCAAGAGTTTGTTGAGGGCCGTGACTTTAAGCTTACAGCCTGGCCTGTGAGTGGCTTTTGGTTCGTTCCTCCACGGCCTTCCTGTGGGGATAGTTTAAAGGGGTTACTTGCTTCTGTTACAGCTTTGTTTTCGTCACAGGGTTTCAAGAGTGTGGTTCTCATGCTTCGCATTGTGGTGACAATTCAAGCTTCATCATCTGCTTCTTGCTTGGTTGTTGCTCCACCTTCTTCTTGTTGCTGCTAGCAGTGGTTTGTGCATGCGTTTGAGCCATCTCTGTCACAGGAGAAATGAAGGGTTGGCTCTTTGTCTCACTGGTGGCGGCGCTACTGTTTCTCGGTGGCTACATTACCTTCGCTTCCAGGTATGAAAAATTTCATTTTAAATAGTTCTTAAACTTACTCTTAACTCAATTATAATATGAAGCAAAATTTTAATGTCGTGGGTTCTTATCCTTGCAGGTAACGGTTCACACTTCTCTTTGCTACTGGTACAAACGAGTAAGGCCAACTCCTTGGTTACGGGTAAGCCTTGGTCAACCCATGGCAATCCATGCTTGTTCAGTTCTTTATGGAATAGTTTTCGGTTGGAAGTTATGGCCTACAATTGACCCTTCATGGTTACTATTCTGTGGTTTACTTGTTTAGTTTTTACTAAACCCTTGTTGTTAGCAGGGTTCTCCGGCTTATGCCGTGACTTGTAATTTTTGTTTTACTTGTTTTTGTGTACAGTTTCGTAAATAGATTTTGCGGCCTGTCAAGCCATTCTCTATTTAAACTTTAAGCATAAATATTTAACTCTCTTGAGCTCGGACTCGGTTATTTTTATGCTCTTACTGTAAAATTTTTTATACTAGGGTTCTTACCCTTATTCGATTGTGTAAAGAAATCTTTACTTGTTAAATTTATCTTACATTAAATTGTATTATTATATCATATTTTGTTATTTATTTCTATTATAATAATTTATTTATAAGCTTGGATATTCGAGCAAGGGTTAATCCTGTTGGTGACTTGTGTATAAAATAATTTCTTTAAAATTTTCTGTAGGTTTTAGTTCAATAATAAATGTTAAGTTAATTGTTTGTTACATGTATATAATTGTTATAATTCCATTGTTATCTTTCTCTGTCCTTACAGGACTGTAATAATATTTTATAGTTTTAAGCTTCAGAATACTAAATAATCCAAATCCTTCGATTATTGCTTATCTAATTATTAATTACAATGTTATTATTATGAATTACAATGTTAACACTATGAGTTATAATGTTAATATTATAAGGGTTTTGACCCTGTACTTTCTTTTATAATTAATCTTTGTTTAGTTTATTTAAATGAATTAATTCATTTATAAATAATATTTAAATATTATTTACCATTGCATTCAGTCTATTTTATTTAAATAAGTACATAGATAGGTTTTGTTATTGTTTCATTGTTACACTATTAGAATTGTTGTAGTTAATTTATTTATAAAAATAACTATACCGGTATTACCCTACTTGAAATGTGAACATTTGTAGATGTAGTTAAGCAGTATGAACAAAAATAAATTATGTAAAACAACTTGATTCTTTCTTCACAAAAATAAATGAGTGTTTTATATAAGTTAATTCTTTTACCTATGTTACAGGTTAACAGTATCATTTTACAAAATACAGTTTTGAATAAGATCAATAACCTATTTACTGTAACAATCTTGCTAAAAGAAATAAATCTGATGTCTGTAAAGTATTATGAATACTTATTTGCTAGCATTCTTAATACAACAATCTGGTTTGAACAATAAACTTAATTCGACAAATTAATATTCTTTCTTGAAAACATCTATATACAGAAATAAATTATTCCATTGTTCTGAAATACAAAATAACTCTATTCAATCCAGATTTCTATCATATCCTTCATCTATTTTAAAATGAGCTGCCTGTGCTAGAATACGGTCTGTTCCATTCTCGATGGGGAAAAACACAGGTTAGGATTTTTTCATCAATTACAGATTCAATATTCAAATAACTAAAGGGCTACAAGCTCTATCAGTTCACTACAAAACATGTAATCATTCATTAATCATTCATTCTCATATATAAACTTTTAACACAGTAAATAAAAGACTATAGAACCTGTTTAAAGTTGGATGACAACAGCGTTGGGAGGCCGTTCCTCCCTACCAACTCCTGGAGAGCACTCAAACAGCGTCTTCTCAGGACCCCCAAGCCTGTTCCTGGTCTCCTTAGTTGAGAATTGGTGGAGCATGCAACAAGATACTAGTCCAATGACTCAGTACTAACTCTGCATTCAACAGTAAGATCCTTCAGTTGAAAAACTGTACTAGATCACTTCTGCAGTTTACCCCTCAAACACCTTCCACAAATTCCCTTCCCAGTGAAATCCTTTTAAGTACATTCACCTGAATGATTCTCTTCCTGGAATGAGCAGCCTCAGCTCTCCTCAATGGGCATTTTTATTAAGATTGCCTAGGTCTTTTTGGGTTAATTGTCATTAATATAACCACCTACTCTGATCCCACTTTCTTGGGGGATCATGACCCCAAATGTAGGGAGGTTGCCACCTGCAACCTTGGAAGTGTTTGAGGATGCTGCCACTTGTCTATTTGCTCTCCACCCAGTATCCTCCACCAACTTGACCAGTAAACACTCTTTTAACAACTCTCCCAAGCTGTTGTCTCCACTTTTATTTATTTATAATTAAAATATTTAGAATTACATTCACACCCTTGACTCTGCTGAGTCATCATTTACAACTTAGCATAAAATTTAACATATTGTCTTGAAATAAAATCAAATATGATAATATATTTTTTTACAAAATTGGGGCATGTGACAGATTGTTTTCAAAGGATGATACATTGTTGAAGCCCACCTTGCAGACTAGTGAAGAGAATGTTATGGACTATAACATTGGTTCTAAAGATCAGCCTAGAATGATAAAAATGTCAAAATCACTGTTAGAGAAGGAAAAGAAAAAATATATTGGTTTGCTGAAAGAATTTGTGGACATTTTTACTTGGTCATATCATGATTTAAAAACTTATGACACAAGCATTATTCAACATAAAATTCCTTTGAAACCAAATACTAATCCTTTTAAACAGAAACTTAGAAGGCTTAACCCAACATTACTTCCAGTGATTGAAAAAGAGGTAAAGAAATTACTAGATGCAAAAATTATTGTACCTTTGAGATATTCATCATGGATTGCAAATTTAATGCCCGCATGTAAGAAAAATGGAGAGATAAGACTTTGTGTTGATTTCCGCAACTTGAATAGATCTTGTTTGAAAGATAATTATTCATTACCAAAAATAGATCAGAATTTGCAGAGGGTTGTAGGATCTTATAGAATTTCAATGATTGATGGATTTTCTAGTTATAACCAGATTACAGTATAGCCTGAAGATAGAGAAAATAACCATCCAGAAGTAGTTCGAACACATGAAGACTCAAAGTAAGGAGGCGCACAATCAAATGGATAACAAAGATGCTGAGTTTTCCAGATTGCAAAAAAGATCCCAGGTTTTGAGTGATCTAACTGTCTTGGCAAAGGCTTCTAAGAGTCTTTAGACTTAGAATCATAGTTGGTTTTTGAAAACAATTAAGATATGACATATGTCTATTTCTATTTTGTATCTTGTATTACACTTGTACTAAAACTGCTTTAAGAAGATCGACTTTTCTATTTTTGAAAGAATTCGATCCATAGAAATAGGATCTGATAGCTATCTTAGAGATTGAGAAGTTTTGTATATAAGGATAATAGTTAGATATGACAAGTGTGGCAATTGGAGATGGGAATCCAATTTTGATGTATGTTGTATGACATGAAACTCTCTGCATCTTCAATACAGGTTCTGCTTTGATATGATTATGATTATGAGTTGATTTTGTATTTTATGAATTGTATTTTTTATGATTTATCCTGTATATGGTCAATTAAATTCCATTACATGATTCTTATGATAAAATACAGTTATCTTTCAAATATTTAGTGACAGAGTTAGTCTCATTCCGTAAATTCGTGCTCGTAGTTCCCTTGATATTGAATTTTGTATTCCATTTTATGTCATACAAATCTTTAATGGTTATGTTATTTTCCTACATCTTTGATTATATACCAACCTAGTTTTTATTTTGATTTTATTGAATTATATTTTTTTTTTAAGATTTCTTTAAGCTTGAACGCATGTAGTCTAGGTTCAACTTTAGGGATAACATCATCTAGCGCCGTTGCCAGGGACGAAGGAGTGAAGATATCTTCCCCAAGAAGAATGACAACGAATGTATCCATCCTTTGATGGTGAACGTGGGCTGGTGACATAGTGGCTGCAAATTATTCACTTGGCGACTCCATCTACTGTAGATCCATATTTCAAAGCTTCATTGATGATTTCATTGGACTAATGAGGACTTCTGATCCGGCTTCTATTGTTTCAAGGTATGCATGTCTAGATTTTGCAGAAATTCCCAGTTTTCCAAATCTTCTTCCTTCGAATGAATATTTGTTGATAAATGGTCCTAAATTCAATGGAGAAGATCTGAGTTTAGCTGTGAAACACATATCTAATTTCCATGAATTTACAGAGTTACTCAAAGTTAAACATGAAGATGTCTTCATTAGATTATTCTATGATTCATTACAAGGGAAGTGTAAAAGTTGGGTTGAAGATTTGTCTGTTGGGTCAATTAGATCATTAACAAATTTTTGGATTATATTTCTGAAGACATGGATGGAGAAGACAAAGTTCAGGGCTGATTCTCTTTCCATTAAAAATTTCCGAGAATGGAGTGATATGAGCACTGATGAAGAAATAGATGAAAACGTTTCTTCCATTTTGTCTTCTTATTTAAATTCAAGCTCATGTAACTTAGAGTCTAAGGTCATCTTTTTAGAAGAATTTGCTGAATATATTGAGAAAGAGATTGAAGCTTTAGAGGTCAAGATACATATTTTGTCGTTTCAAAGCCCTTTTTAGCTGTCTTTTGATATCAAGATTGAGAATAAAGACAAGTTTGATGATCCAAAACTGAGAAAGTGGTATGACCTGGTAGCCGACTATATCAAGAAAATTATTGATTCAAGGTTTCAGTATTCATTTTATGATAAGTCTGAAAATCAAAATTACAGACAGATGTTGATTGTTGTTCCTGTCTTCATTTTGCTAATACACAGATCAAGATTTTCATCAAGTATTCAGATACTTGTATGGCTTCACTAGAAGCATGATTTTACTTGACCAAAG
>LPNX010158581.1:270359-298347 GCA_001517045.1 Pseudotsuga menziesii | reverse complement strand
CCCTAGAGCCCATCTATGCCACACTCCAGCATAGATGTCCTTTGGCCAAGCATCCTGTATGCCTTTAACTCTGGATTTTATCAATTAGTGTGCCTTTTTTTCGGGACTATGTACCCAGCCTTGCCCTTTGTGTTTGGCATTCTAACCTGAATCATGCTAACCTGCTAACCTTTGTGTTTGGCATGATTCAAGGATTTTAAACCCTAGACTCTTGCACATTTTGTCTTTTTTGATCTGCCATTTTACCAGAGGGCTATTGGCCATGATACGTATATATATACAACCAACCAATTCCAACAACAACCATTTTCCACATCTTACTAATTTACCACAGCTTAGTCAATAAAACTATGCCCAAACAAAACCATCTATGAACCTCATTTCTATTGCCATTAAGAGAATTGGAATCCTTCATAGATTCCCTAATTTTATCTCGAAATGAGTATAACTAGCTCATTTCTCTACCTCTATAATCATTCACCTAGTTACAATTATCATTTATTTCAAGATTCATGCACAGTAATGTCCAATCACACAATTAACTATTATCCACTAGCTATACAAATGTATACATACATCAATATACACATCCATATAAATTTTCACACTAAGATTGATGAATACTTTTTCCCATTTATGATCATTACTGTACATACAACAAATGAATCTTTATATACTCTATTGCACAGTACAGGATGGGCTTAATGCATAACCAACCTTCTTCCTATGAACACAAACTTTATCATCCTTAATTGAACCCCCTTAATGCCTTTAAGATTTACAATATATAGATCGTGCATGAGCTTCCATCTCACTGCAACTAACCCCTACAATATTGTAACCAATTCTAAACATATCACTTTGATCCTATCTTAACTACTGAATCATTAAAGAAGATTCCTATATTTATACATCTAAGCCTTGGATCCATTGATCCCATTGAATGTTTCCAACAATTGTAGATTTAGTTAGGATAAATCAACCCTCAACCTAATGACCCACTACTTAGAATGACACCTATCATATCTTAGAACCTTCAAATATTTTTTCCCAATGAATTTACAATCAAACCCCCTATTTGAGTTGATGTCAAAATCCTAGGTATATCTAGCTTTAAAACTTTTTGAAGAGAGTAACATGCTCTTGCATCAGTATGTTTCTGGATATGATTCTCTTGATAGAAATAAATAAATAGTTTCCACCCTTGATCCAGGAGAACAGATCTCTTTTAATGAACTGCCTATTCTAGTGGCTAGCTACGTTTTATTGACAGTGGGAAGTGAGAACTCATTGTAATGAGTACTTCCTAGAATAATTAAAAGGGGATATAGGGTACAAATTTAATATCCTACCTAATTCCTATCTTACAAAGTATTCCTAACAGAATCCTTGATTAGAGATGGTTAGATTGTTGTATATACACTATTTTTCCCATTATTTACTAGAACGTTGACTTGACATAATGTATAAGCTTTTCCTAGAATTTCTCTATTTTCTTATGTTGGTCATACAATTATTGTGTAAAAAGTTCAATGAGTTTTGGCCTTCCCTATATAACTTGTAGATATTGTTCTGAAGTAATTTGTCAAGAAAACCCTTCTTTACTAAGAAACAATAGTTGGCAAGAAACATTTTAGGTTGAGAGCCACATAGATAAGATGAGATAAGATAACATAATGTCCTTAATGTCCAACAAATGACCACAAAGTCTGGTCAATGGGACTATAATATATATATACTGTGAATACAATGTGGGAGTGAAAAAGAAACTCAGAGTTAATTATGAAAGCAAGATAAAGAAAGCCTTGTTTTGAGGTACAAACAAGGAGTTAGGTCAACTATTAACCTGATCCATGATAGGAATCATCATTAAAGTAATGTTTTAAGGTGGGTGAAGAGAAGAAGGGTGCACATCTATCTCCCATTAGGATTCCACTCCATATACAGAGGCAGTACCCATTGATCGTGTAAGAACATCAACTGTAGGTCAATCAATACCTTTAGCTACCATACAAGGAGGACCTTCCACTCCAATAGCTCCTTCCCATTTATGCACATCATGTCGCCATGCCTGTTATGGCCTTTCAGATATGAGTTTTTGGCAGCAGGTAATTGCATTACAACTAAAAGTTTTTCTTCCCAAATTTTTGTTTTTCTACGGTGCATAGATAAGTTTATCATGTTTTTATGTTCCCAATTTGTAGTTTCTCAATTAAGTGAAAGTGTCATTTTTAGCTGTAGGGTATAACTGGTTTATTTTTTTGGATCTAGCATTACACCAGAGATTTTACTTTTGCCAACACTTGGATCAATACACCTAAGATGCATGCAATTTCTTGTTCTAAAGATAGTTCATGGCAATAATAGCAATAATGGAGTATTGTTTCTTTGATATATTTGCATCTGTCATTTATGATATGGATAATTTCAGGAGACATTGCTGATTTTTTTGTGTTTTGCTTGATATGATTTAATAGCTTACTCAGAAAGCCGTCGATAAAGACAAAATGAGACATCGGACCCCACATTATATTTGTGGAGCATTTATTGAAGAAGGAAGCAAGGATTTTACTGAATGACTGATGCATTATCCCCAGCCTAATTAAGCCAAATCTACCGCAGAAAGTAACAAGGGTAAGTTATCATGGCTGCTCTTAAGAATTTTTTTTAGAAACTTGTCTGATTTGTCTTAGGTAGTTGTTGCTACTAGAACTTCAAGTGGAAATTTCTCTGCTCTTACCACATTTTACGGCACTGTTAAATCTGAGCTGTGTTAGGTCCTATATAGGATTTGAACACCCATCAGTTTGGTTAGGGTTTGTATTCATTTGAAGCGATTCAAGCATTCATTAACAGAGTGTTTATGATTACTAGTGCTCATACAGGATTTGAATTCGTCCTACCTATTTTATTCCATGGTTATACTTTAAGAATGCGGGGTTTTGAACTCGACCATTACGTCTTGGGTGGTAAGTTTTTTAGTTGGTTGGTGTTATTACATTCTCTACAAATCAAGCATTTCTGTATTTGTTAATTGGAGAGGTCTCATAGTAGAATACTTACTATTTCAGATCCATCTAAGCCTTGACCTTTTTTCCGCTTAATAGTCATCAATGCCAATGTTTTCTATCTACAACTCATCCACCAGCTCATGAACTTTGATATTTTGTTTGACATTTTTGACTGAAATTAACCACCTCCAGACTTTGATTCTAAGATTCGCTTATTAGCGAAATTAGGGTCCAACTTGTAAGATCGGGCCTTATGAGTGATGGAATTGACACGACGGGCTTTAAATTCTCAGGATTCCTGTTTCATCTCTTTTTCTTTTGAGACAAACTGTATTTCGTAGCTAGGTACTGGAAATTCACGTTGCATTGGGTTATAGCAAGGTGTATAATGTGCAGAATCCATTTGACTGGATGGAGCTGATCTCTCTTCAGTGAGTGTTTAGGTTTTCATTGTTGATTTTTGTTCCCCTGCCTATGTCTTTACTTGGAAATCTGAAATTTTAAGTGGTCTCTTTTCATTGTTTTTACTTGGAAATCTGTACATTAGACTGGTCTTCAAATTCAAAACCACACGTTTGAAATTAAATACTTACAAAATATTGTAAAGTATAGATATGATACTATTTAGTACAAAATCCATGGAATCTGTACAGTTGACAAGTACATCAGTTGTTTGTTGTCATATCTGGGGCGAAAACAAGCAAAACTAGTGTTCTCATGTTGTTTTACCACGACTTTAGTAGATAGATGGTTGTGTCTAAATGGCAAGCGTGACAATTCAAATTTGCTCAGTTGATCTGACTCACGTTTGACTTGTGTGGTCATACTTGTGAGTCAAATAGCAAGTCTGACTTGTGGTCAAGTCAAATGTGGAGGGGAAACTCAACCTGGTTTCTACAAAGAGCAGAGTCAAACTTGGGAGTACATTCGGAGCTAGAAGAGCCTGGTAACATTTTTCTGATATCTTAGAGGATAACCATGTAGGTCATTTTCCGCAATCGAAATTCCATTTCTGCCTTTTGTGACGTTTCTTTGTTCCTGTGTATATCCATGATGACTGTACTTGTCTTAGTTACGTTTTTTTATTATATAGCTCACTTATAATAAATGTGACTTAAAATTTATTAGTTATTACGTATTTATTATAAAATTAAATCTATTCTAAACTATATACAATAAATTGACCATTATAAATACTCCTATGAATATTTTCTAAGAAACTTTGGGTAATCTATGCATGCATTTTCTTTATACTGTTTTCTGTTCTGTGGAATGGTCTGGCCATGACCGTTTTCTATTCACTGTTCTTCATTTTAATGCTTGTTTGTATGGTATATAGGTTGGACCACAAACTATTTTTGTAGTTCGCAGGGAGGATGATATGGAATCAACTCAAAGTAGTTTTCATGATGGTGATGAGGATGTTGATGATGCTGCAAGCTGGGAAACTGTTGATGATAATACAAGCGATGCATTTGAGGCTGATAAGGAGGTAATGTGATTTATTTTGATCAGAGTGATTGCTTTTTTAGGTAGTTTGTCTTAGCATATTCTCTAGTAACATATCTTGTATATAATGAGCAGCTGGAACAGGTTGTAGAAGATATTCCAAACCCAATTACTACTGATAGAAATAATGATATGGAAACTATAACGTTAGATGAAAACTTGAATGACTATAGCAATGGTGGCATGTCAATACCTCGTGCAGCATTTGGATTTGTTGCTAGGCTTGCCACTGGTCTATTTGGATTTCGAGGTCCCAAGAGCTTAACAAATTATATGGATGCAACTTCTCAGGATCAAACTGCTCTGCAGAGTGTTTTTACTGTAGCAATGCTAAGTGTTTTGATATCTTTTAAACAGAGTTCTAATGATAGATAGTGGTTAAAGAAAGTTCAGGAGGAGTGGAGTATCCCTGAGAAAAATTTACCTGGTAAGCATTTATTTTTTGCCTTGCTCTCTTATTTGGAATAATATTTTTAGCTAAATTATACATACCACGACTTGGTGGGAATGGATCCCACGACCTCCCTGGGCATTATGCCTTAGTGGAAAGGGTTGAACCTTGGGGTAGTATCATACCCTTTTTTGTTCTTTCAAGATTGGTTTTAATGGTGGTTGTAGTGCTGAAGTTGGATCTCTTTCAGAAGTGCCATCAAGTTCTTGCTCAGTTCCAGAGAACAATAGTTCGGTTGGTTTCAGGCTGATGTTAGCCAAGGTTATTCCAAATCTTCAATCAACATTTAATGAACTTGGAAGAGATGATCATCAAAGTCTCTAGACATCACCTTGGGATAATATAGGATCATTTTGTGCCTTTTTTCCAGGACTCTGTACCCAGACTTTCCCTTTGTCCACTTCCTATAAGCCATGCCAATTTAGTTCCAATGCTGTGAAAGTCATCTATCATAGATCTCCTGCATATGCATTCCCTGCTAACCTTTGTGTTTGGCATTTTGATTCATTATTCCAGGTTTAGAGGAGACATGTACTTCGCTGTCATCAAATTTTTCCAGAGGCCTTATGTTGCAACTTGCAATCATTCTCCATACTGCCTTGTCTGCTAGTCTTCTTGAAAATGATTCAAGGATTTTAAACCCTAGACTCTTGCACATTTTTTCTTTTTTGATCTGCCATTTTACCAATGGAAAAGTAATAAACAACTAAAGAGAGAGAGGAAGCAAAAGCACAAGAAGAAGAAGAAGCTGAACCTCTAAATGCAGGGGAAACATTAATTCTGGTTTCTTGCACAGTGGAATTGCCAGCATACTTTCCTAAAAAACTACAATGTATTGCAATGAGAAGATGTAATTGTAATTGATAATTACTGGAACAGGGTTTTTGATTCCTACTCACCTAAGGTCACAGCACTGGATGTGAATATATTTCTATTCAGCAAAATTTCAAGATGTTATTTGCACCTTTACTCGGAATCTCTGTTTTGTAATTTCCACTTTTTTTTGTAATTTCTAGCCCTCATTTCCTGCTGTTTCCATTCAATGGCAGTTTTATACACCTTCCCCAAAAGTCATGATCAGTATTACATGTGCATTCAAAATCAATTGCTCACATATAAACATCCATGCTAGACTCCTCTTTCTTATGATATCACCACTGCATATTTCTGGGCAAGAATATTGCATTCTCAGTCAGCCACAGTGCATCCCTTGTCCATCATCTTTGGGTTTTACTGTTGTTATTTTAATCCTTCATCACATAAACTCATCATTAAATTCATTATAAAAAAGGCATTTAAAGCACCTTTCTGGAGGTTTCAGTGGCTGATCAGGAAATCTTGTAATATGCTTCTCTTGAGTATGCATCGAAGGAGGCCTATAATGATGCCAAAACCAACCCTGGGCCATGACAAAGACCTGTTGTTGCATGAAAGTGGAAGATTTAGAAAATGTGTCAGTCTTCAAAGCCTTCTGTTGTTGGCTGCAACCAAAAGATTTCCATGTTCACCAAACTTGAGCTGGAAATATTTCAGGTTTAGAAAAATCAACCCTCCTAGAAATGTTTCTCTTATTCCAATTGATTACTTTCTCTCTTTTACTGTTCATTGAATTCGATCTCAAGTCTGATTTTCATCTATGTGATTTCATGACGAAAAATTCCCTGGTGCTGTCCATTGTTTCCAGTTCTGGACACTAAATGATGTGCATTGTGAACCCTGGACTGAGGATTCTATGTTATGGCTTGTCTTTTTCAGATGATTCAAATATTCAGCTGATCTCTGTTCGTACATTGAATCTAGGCAGAGTATTTGTTTCACTTTTTTGTGAAAAACTTCTAGGGAATGACCTCCTTGGAAACTCTCTCTATGCTTGTCTGCCTAGCAATGAATCTCCCTCTAGAAAAGACAAACATCTCAGGAATACACAATATGCCCATAATTTTGACAGGTATACCCAAGGAGCCTTCACTATCTAGACAAACTGATTTTCTGAGTCAAGATCGCTATATCACCTCTTAGTCAGATGGATCATGGATGAAATGCTGCTATAAAAGGTCATGGAGAGTGCCAAAACCTGGTCTAAAAATGATTGTAATTTCGGGTTGAGAAGACTTCTTGCTCTAGGATCAAAATAGCAAATACAATGTGCTAAACATTCTCCATTAATTCATGTATGTTCTTCACTTAGCTTTCAGTCGTCAAGCTAGCATCCAAAAATCCTTAACAGTGCCCAGAATTTCTGCAGCTCCTAACATACAGACCAGCCTCACAAACCAGAAAATCCATGGAAAATTCATGTCTTCAAATCATCATCACACTAGGCAATCGTTCATGTCATGACTTAAAATTTTCTCACAATGCATGGTGGTTTTGAATATAGATGATCTTGAGGAGGCTCCCATGTCAACTTTTAGGGCTTACAATGTTAAGAAACACAAACCTCACACACCTCATGGTGGCTGTTGAATTTTAGCATTAGCATGAAGGTTTTAGTAGTGTTACCTTTCCCAAATCATGACCATCTAAAGGGAATAAAGTGTTTTTATGAGGATTGCAAGCTACAGGATAATAATGGGACAGACATTCAAATATTACAGTCTGCATTAGATTTGAATCAACTCGCTTTCCATTTACTGAATGATTTCAACTTTTCCACTATCTTCCAAAATCAGTTGCAATAGCTAATCCTACAAATATGGTTTGGTCTTGCAACTATGGGCCAGAAAAGCATTGAACAATTCAAACCTTTAGTTGAAGCTGCAACCATCTATCAATTGAAGAGAATATTGTATGGCCCTAGTTCTGTTTATGCCTTGGAAGGAGAAATGTTTCCTGTTACTATTTGTTTCAATTATATTTGTTTTCATCAGACATACATTCATTTGTTGATTTTTTCATCTGATACTGCTCTACTCTTACGTGTTCTGCCTGTATTGGATTTACAATTTCTATAAATTGTTTTCTATCTCATCATTTTTATCACGTCTTATGTCAATTTACATGGATTTGTGCTAAAAATTAGAAGGAAATCAGGAGGCTTCAAATTTCTCTCATTAGATTGATCATCCTTTTTATTTCTTTTTCGTCAAAGTCAATATTTGGTACTCAGATGGTTTATCTGAAATTTAATTTTTACTTGGCTTTTCAGGGGTCCACTTCCCGTGAAGAACATTTTAGGGAGATCTGTGCTTCGCTACTGGCCTCCAACAACACTTGCAAGTACTGTTCATGAAACAGGAACAGTCATATCACTAGACCACAGAGTAGCAAATAATGCTGCCAAGTAAGACATTTTATGGAGAGTTGCTTTTGCTCAAATCTCTCTTGAACATTCTTAATTGAAAAGGAAAGCATTGGATGATTTTAAAGCCATAAGTTTTGGAGGAAATGCCCAGAGTTTCACAACAAAGTTTTTGTGATGCAATTTAAGAGCCAGATTATCATTTCTGGTGGACTTCATTCGGTGAGAAGATGTGACGAGTCAGAATATTGTTGAAAATGGATGATCTGAGAGTCCTCTCTGCAGTATGATTGAATTGAAAATAAATTTCTGCATATGCTGCATATCTTTGCCCCATTTATAATAATTATACTACTCAATTGGAAATAAATCTCAGCATATGCTGTATATCGTTGCCCCCTTTGTAATAGAGAACTGAACGGGGCATTCCTAATTTATATGGCTGGCAGTGGCCAAAAAGTATTTTTAAGGCAGAGATTCAACAATTGTCATGGTCATGGATGGTAAAAGCCAGACTTATTTGTTTAATTGATTATTGGACAAGGTTATAAGGTGAAAGATCTTGGTCTTTCTCTGGTATGGTGATTTTTTCTCCACTGTTTTAGAGTGTTCATGCAAATGTAGGGTTTAAGAACACCACCCTCCTGAGTTTGACTGTCTTGTTAACTTAGTTTGATTGTCTTGTTAACGTAGTGTTTTAGGCAAAGATTTGAACGGGACTTTTTTTTTATTATGATAAATGGAAAATCTAAAACGTAAAGAAAATCAATATAAAATCAAGAGAGTTCTCTGTCTTTGATTGCATGAATGAGAAGTGAAGACCTCCTTATAAATGGTTACATACTAGTGAGTCAATCCACATTCAATCCACTCTATGAATGTGGGGATAGACTGAAAAACACAGACTGTCAGCATCAATAGGTTATGACCATATTTTTTTTTTTAAAACTATAGATAGCGTCGCTATATCGACGGCTTTTCGTGGAACTTTGCGACGTCTTGCCGTCGATATAGCGACGTCTTTCCGTCGATTCAGAGACGTCTTTCCATCGATATAGCAACGTCAGACCGTCGTAGGTATTGAATTTTGAAAATTTCATTCTAGGAAGGGCCGTCAATATAGCGACGTCTTACCGTCGATATAGAGACGTCTTTCCGTCGATCTAGCGATGTCAGACTGTTGCAGGTATTGAATTTTGAAAATTTCATTCTAGGAAGGGCTGTCGATATAGCGACGTCTTGCCGTCGATATAGAGACGTCTTTCTGTCGATCTAGCGACGTCAGACCGTCACAGGTATTGAATTTTGAAAGTTTCATTCTAGGAAAGGCCGTCGTAATTGCAACGTATTCCCGTCGCTCTTGCCACGCAAGTAACGGGTCGTCGCTATTGCGACGAAATGAGTGCCACGGGAAAAAAAACACTTAGACGTGGCAATATCCACGCTTTTCCGTGGATATTGCCACGTTTTTGCCGTCACAAAATTGATCACTTGTACTAGTGTTTCATTAATATATTCCCCTATGAATATAGTTTACAATTCAATTTGAATCACTCCATTCCAATACCCTATGCAAATTTTATGACCAAAATACCGACTGCCTATCACAAATCGGCATTACTAAAATTCGGTTTCCTAGACTATTCATTGGATTATTTGACCCATAAATTCTTATTGGATTGAAAACATGTTTCTAATGGAGATACCTACATGAATATACTTTCATATCCAATTGGAATCACATCAATCTATTATCAAACGAAAACGTTAAGCCTAAAATCGTGACTGTTGGTCTAGTCCAAAATTCGAAAAACACCTTGTCATGTAGCCTGTTACTGAGTGATTTGGAATATCATTAGATAGATTTTAAAAAAAATATTTCTAATGGAAATATACCTATGAATTTAATTTCATTTGGATTTGGAATCACTCAAATTGGACAAGGAACGAAGAATCTATGATCATAATACTCTTGGTGAGTCTAGATGGACATTACTCTCTTGCAGGTATAAAATGGATTTTACGTTGTTGATTTTTCTTTGGATTTGTTTTATAAGTAATTGCTTGTTGTTTTTTACATAAGTTTTGGGTGAATAGAGATCAATAATCTCTCTTCTTCCATAATCTCATGTTTTATTACAAGCAAGTGCTAGGTTTTTGCAGGTCCTTGGAAGAAAAAGGTCAATGCATGCATAAGTGACTCTTGAAGACTTTTTCTCAATTTGCAAATGGATTGAGAACATAAAAATATGGATAGATTGATGTGCAAACAATACCAACGTTCAATAAGTCAAGTCCCATTTCTACATGCCAATAATCTTTTACCAATTGTTGCCAAAATGAAACCTTTCAAGAAGCCAATTGCATTATGGTAGATTTGTTCACCCTCCTCATTTCAAAACCCTAAAAATCCATTCATGTTGAAGCCCATTTTCCAGTGCTTATGTAGTCATCCTTAACCGTTTTATTTGCCATCACTACTACATCATGAATTCACATATACTTTCCACTTCTGAGTTTCATGTTGGTTCTATTTTTCACTATGATTCCTCACAATCATTTATTTTGTACTCATATTGGATGATGTGGAATTCATTAAGGTCCACCTTCCAATATTATTGCCCCATTGACTCCGACACATCATCTCGAATTGATATTAGAGATTTATAGTGTCCTAGTATCTGCATGAATCAACGGCAGATTTCCTTTATTGTTAATCATGGGGATTCATCAATGCCTCTTGATTGACAAATCTTGCAGGTGACTCGACTCCAGCACATCAATTCGTATCTATCAAGATGCACTAAGGTACTTTAGAGCTCACTGTCATCAAAGGTGAGTTGCTTCACATTGGTTAACAACATACATTAATGGTCGGTAATCCAATGATTTATTTCCATGCTCGACTTCGGCACATTCATTCGCATGGTAAGAATTGTACCTCGGTTTGTAGTAACCGAAGATTATGTGATCTAATGGTTTCAACAATGACTTGCAGCATCATTTTGTTTCAGTAGTTTTGAAATTCCTTTCCATTTTATTCCAGCAGTTAGCAGTCTTACATGCAACCAACACAACATCATGGATCAAATTCAGCCTCATCCAATTTCATCTCTCATATACATCTGTCTCAGCATCAGATTGCCCTACATAGTTCCAACATACACCAGTCCATTCATGTCAACCAAGGCTTCCATGGAGATAAAACTTGAGGTAAAATAGCATGAGTTTTTTATTTATTAAAGATTTAGGGAAATGTCATGAAAAACCACTAAGCATTTGCCATTTCCATTTTCTATAAAACATTTTATGTCCATCCATTCCCATAATTTTCCACTCAATTATAATACTTCATCATTCATGCACATCCACTTCAAAGTCCTACCCAGCATCTCACCAACCCAACTGACTAAGCATGAAAATAATCAAAGGATACCTTATTGTTGTCACACAAGAACCAACAATAGGAAGTCTTTCTACTGCCACATAAGAACCAATAGTAAGAAAATAAGTCTTGTTGCTACCATACAAGAACCAGTAATAAGAAAATAAGTCTTGTTGCTACCACACAAGAACCAATAGTAAGAAAATAATCCTTGCTACCGCCACATAAAAACCAACATTGAGAAGAAATAAAGCAGTTGCTTGAAGGTTGTTCTTTCCAGATTTGGGAATTTTTATGCATGTGGAAACCACAAATCTTCTATGGATGCAATTTGAGGAAATAATGAATGAGGGCATGCTTTACATTCAGTTTGGGGGAGAAATGAAAGGCTGCTAGACTCAGTGGTATGAAGAAATGAATACTACATTACATTTTCAATCATCATTTCTAGCTTATGAATATGTTGCCATAAAAGAAAGGTATGAGTTCCTTGGCTCATTTTACCATCCACTAATGCAGACATTGGTTTTAGCCATCATGAGCATTCTAGTTTTTCCAGCTCCAACTCTATCAGATTTTCATTTACATATTCTGAATTTGGTGTGAGAGTTGGCCCATGGTCATTGGCATCAAAATTACAACAAACCCGTGAAAATATGAATAAAGGCATTCAATTTTGAAATGGATTATTTAAAGATGTGATCAATGGAATTTTTTGTGCTTAAATATTAGCCTCAACATTTTATTTTCTTCAGGCCCATATCGGCTTAATATATCATTCCAAGGGTAATAGTGGTATGTGGTATGACTTGTTGTGAGCAGATTTAAAGGAGATCACTGAATGTAAGTTTGTTGGAGAAAATATTTTCAAAGAATAGCACAATAGAGAGTTGAGTGTTATTCACAATTGTTTCTTCAAACAGAGAACAATGAAAATCATGGAGAAGCCTTTTCAAGGTCTGATGTGAAGTTTATCTCAGCAGCATTAAGGTAATCTTTACTCCCAATATTGGTTTGTTGTCAAGAAAAGATGCATGTGGACATGCTCTATCTTCAGTTTGGGAGAGACAGTGGTTGTTTTCATTCCTTGTCAAGTTCATAGCAAAATATTTTTTGATAATTATTGTAGATGCTCAAAACAACTTTTGCCATCAAGTTCACATTTTGTTTCTCATTTGTCCACTTTTTTAATACAAAAGTGCAGAATTTGATTAAAGGATATATTGAAAATGGTACACTTTTTTTTTATGAAATTTTGAAGGAAGAAGAATTACACTAGGAAGAACAACTATGGTAAGTTTCAGCTCAATCTAATGCATGGTGTTTGAGAAAATGACCATCATCACCTACAACCAATTCACATTTTTCATGAAATTCGTGATGCGGGTTTGTCTAATTTTTGGTGTAGAGATGCACTAGAGTGGTAAATACTTTCTTGAAAAATTTCAGCTCAACCCAGTTTGTATGTTGTGAAATATTGGTTCAGTAAGTTTAGCTACAACACATTTTGATTCATGTTCATCTACAAAAGTGCAGAAATTGAAATGGGCATATCTTGCAATTGGTAAGTTGGATTCTCATTATATTTGGACACGAAGTGCATAATACCAATATTAACAAGCCTAGTAATTTTCATCCAAATCCAATGTACATTTTTTGAGAAAATGACCATAATCACCTATAGCCAATTTGCATTTTTCTCAAAATACATGATGTTAGTATCTCTGATTTTTGGTGTGTAGGTGCATTGGGATAGTATAAGCTTGCCTGAAAAATTTCATCCAAACCTAGTTCATCATTTGGGAAAAAATAACTTCGAAAGTTTTTTGTTCAAAACACTGCAACACCATAAAATATTGTCATTTTCCCGTTCTATGCAGCTGCAACTACGTAAAACCTTTCATTTTTCCCATTCCGTGCAGCTGTAACTCCGTAAAACCTTTCATTTTTCCCGTTTCGTGCAGTTGCAACTCTATAACACCTTTCACTTTTCTATTCCATGCAGCTGCAACTCCGTAAAACCATTCATTTTTCCCGTTCTGTGCAGCTGCAACTCCGTAAAACCTTTCATTTTTCCCGTTTCGTGCAGCTGCAACTCCGTAAAATATTTTAGTTTTCCTATTTTCCCGTTTTAGGCAGCTGCAACTCCGCCAAATTCTTCGCTAAATTTAGCGCTCTTTGGGCTATGACTCCACCAAAATCTTCGCCAAATGCTTTTCTAAATTTAGTGATATTTGGGCTGCGACTCCGCCAAATTCGCTGCTAAATTTAGTGCTATTTGGGTTGCCACTCTGCCAAAATCTTCGCTAAAACCTTCGCTAAATTCTCCGCTAAAAATAAGTTCTGACTTTGCCAAATTTCTATTAAATCCTCTGCTAAGGTGCTGCGATTCCACCAAAGTTTATATTAAATGCTCTGCTAAGTAGCTGTGACTGCCAATTTCTGTTAAACTCTCCATTTCTTCTGGCTACAGCTGTGCGAATGGTAAAATGAAGGAACAAGTGAATGAGTTCTTCTAGTTGGATGCTACATAGGTATTGGGTTGCATGAGGACATGCAACAAGTTCAATTTGGGGCAAATGTTGGGCCATGGAATTGTCCATTTTTCCATCACTTTTTGACATATGTTTCATCCATTTTCTTCCCATTATCACCCATTTATCATTCTATTTTCCATCCATTTGTTGTAACTGTGTGTAAAATAGCATATTATTTCCATTGATGTTTTAAGTGGTTAACAATGATTATTTTCCTTTATCTTTGATGAATTGAAGATTATTATGCATAATTTTACTAATGATGGTTTGTGGAGTGATTTGTCACATACAAAATGCTCATAGCCAACTGTTACAGCCTTAACCAAAAATGCATTCCAAATAAGAACACCTTGATTTTCATCTCGATTTGTGGGAAGATGGAGAAGAATCTTGAAAATCTGAGACATGGGTTTTGTGCGTAACAACCTCATTTACCTGACCCATGAGGAAATTTGCAAGCAAAGCCACGGTTTGCGATATATAGGTGGTTCTTAGAGAGGGTGTTGGGCAATAGGTCAGACCCAGGTTTAATCCTTTAGTGTCGCACCAACAAAAGACCCACAGTGTTGGCCCTTTCAGCAACAGCCTGCGCGCAGGTTGCAGTCTCACCCGAAACAGCTATGGGGTGCCGCAGAATCAGGTTTCTGCAAGCAGAGAGGGGGATTACTGTACCTTAGCCTTTAATAACCTTATTAATCAATACTTATAAAGCTTTACCATTCATTCACATACAACTTCACAGATAAATAAACAGTCGTGACTTGCTCAACCCACTACAGGGAATTCACAGCGAAGCTAAATATTAACAGCGATCTAACTTATCAGATGTATATAGTCATTAATGCATAAAAAACAACAGAAACAGAAATAGCACAAGAAACCACAACACCGAATATAACGTGGTTCACCCCCAGTGTAGGGGTTACGTCCACAAACTATGTTTTATTCAACTTGCTACAAAACCACAGTTTTATCTGTGCACTTAGCTGCAGATCCCTTCAATCCTTAAAAGGCCGCGCACACAACAGCAGGCCCCTGCGCACACAGCTGCAGGTCTTTCCTCAATCTTCTTTACAAAAACCCTCTGTGCACACAGCTGCAGAGGTCGTCCACGCACACAGCTGGGACTTAACCTTTCCTTACAAAATCAACCTTAGCTTTTCCTTAAGCTTTCTTACATCATAAACCTTAACCTTTTCTTATTTACAAAAATACCTATTTATACATCGTGCTATTACAAAACCATGGCTTCAAACCATGGGCACCCAAAAACCCTAAACCCTAGATTTAAACCATGGTTTTATTACAAAAAGGGGGTTTTGACTTGCCCCGACACCCCTAAGACTATTTTGACCCGTAACTCTGCTTACAAACAGCTACGAAGTTACCCAAACTAATAATCCTTAGGGTACGCGCCCCAACAGGCCCCTAAGACTCACTAGTGGCCCGTCTCGGGACACTCTACGAGGGCTCTGGTGGGAGAATCTTCTGCGTGAGGATCTAGAAGTGACTGGTAAGATTGTGTAGTATATCATCGATGGCTTTCTCCTTTTCCAGCATTTCCTGTAATACTGAAGATGAGTCTGTGTCAGCCCTTTCCTGTGCAAAAGTGTCATAGGTCTTCAAAAGTTTGAGCTGGCTTTCTGCAGTATTGCTCAATTCTAATGCTTCATCAACCAGGGGCTGTAACACATTCTCCAGCAGTGTTACCTTCATCCTGCAGGACTCGATTACCTGCTGAAGTTCCTTGCTGCGCTTCTCTTTAGCCATCTTCTGTAGAGGTGGCAGTGTCTTAATTTCTACTCTGACTGCATCTAATTCATCTTGGCATGACTTGATGGTTTCCTGGATCTTACCTACATCTGGATGGTCCTATAGGTTTTCCCATGCTTCTATGCTTTCTTCCATTAGTTTTGCGACGCTGGCCACATTATCTGATATTTTTGCTGCTGAAGCCTTGATGTCCTGCTGGCGCTGTTCTCGGACCTCTGGTGGAGTCTCAGGAGGAATGCGCAATTGAAGTTCTACAATCTGGTGCTGGTGTTCTATCTTCATCCTTTCAACCTCGCTGCGGGACTGTTGGGCATAGTCTCTCAGCTTAGCGATTTTCTGCTCTGGTTCCTCTGCTCCCTATATGTCAGAGTTGGAAAGACTCCGACATGCCTCATCCAATGCTCGCATCAGCGTAGTGGTTGCATGTTCAGCCTCTTTCTTCTGTTGTGCTATTTCTGCTAGGCATGCTGCAAAGGTTTTGTTTTGTTTGATGGTGTCTTCCAATTGGGTTTGGGACAATTGGTTTCAGGTATGGATCTCCTTTGTAATCACGAGCTGGCAGAGGTGTAATTCTGACATAGACATATTTGTATAATCGAGCCCCGCGATCATACCCATCTAGGGTCGGGAATCTGTGTCAGGATGTATCAGAGTTGCACTTGATACCTATCCTTGGTGATCTCTGGGTGACCATTGCCTAATATCCTTCTGCGTGGGTGCTGTAGTGCTACTTGTCACAGTACTGTGTGCTGATTTTGCTGCTAGCTCTTTTAGCTCTGATACCCTGTTTGCGATACCTGAGAGCCTGGCAAGATGCAGTTCCGAAAACTTTGACCATTTTTTAGTAAGCGCAGTCGTAGACTGTTCTAGAGCATGCTCCAGTTCATCCAGTGTTACAGTGGCTTCTTCCTCAATATATTTGTCCTTCGATGCTTTGGCCTTTTTGTGGGACTGCGGCTTGGTTACCTCGGCTACTTCTGCTGACTTGCACTTCATTGGTGGGTTAGGATCTGATATGGTCTTGACTGACTCCTCATCCTATTCATCCTGATCATCCTGTTCACTGTCTCCACCCTGGCCGTCGTCATCCATCTGCGAATCACTGAGGTCTTCATTATCTTCCAATGGGTTTTGCTGCTGCACCTGACTGGTACCTGCGCCAATATTGGTAGCTGGAGGAACCGGAATAGAGGGTTTTTTCCCTATATCTTTCAGCCATTCGGCCGGCTAGTGCTGAACTATCCCCCTGATATCTGGTTCGGTGACTTCATATGGTAATTTGAAGCATTGCCGTTGTGGATCTACACGAGCTTGAATGAAAACATGATGCATATCGGCACTAAAGTGCGCGACGCCCTCGTATTGAGAGAACACTCCATTGGTAAGTCGAGGTGTTCACACAATCTCATAGTGAATACTCATAGCATAGAAGACGAACACAGTGTTCATCATCTGCTGAGCTACCTTATCTGAGGATATCCATAGGGAGGCGTACCGCGCTGCCCCTGGCGTGCCTGGGTTTAATTCTACAAACTGGGCTTCAGTGGGTTCTTTCCACCCAACTAATGCAATAAGGATTAAAATCCAGGAATAATGAAAAGGTCTACCTTTTTCATGCGCATCACGGGCATCCTCCAGAAATTCCTTCGCAAGATATTCGGCCCAATTATAAGTATACCCCTCAGCGCAGTTCATAGCAATCCGGATAACCGAAGTAGGTACTTCAATTGGCCTGCATTTTCGTATGAGTTTGCAGGCTCAGAGTTCTGCTGCAAAGCGAATGGGCTTCTCCTGAATCGCGAAAGTGTGATACCCCCATTTCCCTTTAGTTAGGCCAAACCGATCTTTCATGTTTTGTGCGAGCTTTGTATCATCATGTTTGGACGAAAATTCAGTTCCCGGGTCAGGCCCTGCCATGGGTAAACCTGTGATCTTATGGATGAGTGCGGCGTCAATAGGAATTTGCTAGTCTCCTATCCATAAATAGCCGTCATGCACCAGCTCTAGTAACTGCTTGGCCCCTACGGTCACATGTATGCCGCGACTGAAATGGGGAATGTCAAGCATCTTAAGTAGGCCAGCTTTGTCCAGGCCCGTAGCCCATGGTTGTACTTCCAGTAGTGTGACCTTATGGTCCGGGTACTTGACGTGGTGCAAGTATTGTGCTGGTTCAAACTGTGGAAAATTTCCATGGTCATTGGTATCGTGATCGCTATACTTAAGCCGATCAATCTTCCCTGTCATACTTCCTATCAACTGCACTCCCTGTGGCAGCGAGGGTGTGGCTAATGTAAATTGCTTTGTCCTACGGGGTAACACGGCACCTGGGCGAACATGTGGTAGATATGGTGGCCGTGGTGGTGGAATATTCTCCCTTCCCCCAGCCGGGGCCTGTGCGGAACCAGAGGGCTCCATAGGATGAGCTGGTGGTGTTTTCCCTTTTTGCTGCAGCCGGTCTTGGTTGCGCTTGGAGAAAAATTCAATTCTAGACTTTTTCCTGGTAGACCGTGTCTGCATCGGTCGTGGTGGTGCTGGGAGAGTTTCTTCATAGTGAGCTTAGGCAGGCGGCTGGTTAGAGTAGTTGATCAGACCCTCTTGCTCGAATTCTCTGACCAAAGCGTCAATCTCGCGTTCAGTTGTCATGGATTCACTCAGAAATCTTGAAGAAATGCAGAAGGAAATTTTCCCTAACTTAGGCATCTTCTTATACACACCATCAATCAAATCGGGCAGGACAGTGCATTGAAGGCACCAAATCCTACAGAAATATTGTCCAACTGTTACCCGATTTCTGATAATCTTCTTAATACAGGTATTTAAGGCAATTAAAGCACTACCGCCGCCAATTTGGCTGCTTCCCAACGGTCATATTTTGGGCCTCGTTGTGTTTCTGGGCCTCGGCAGAATCATGGCTAGAACTTCAGAACAACAAGCAACCTCGGTACAATAGTGCCCTTCGACCCGACCTGGTAATTTCTGCGACAGGACTATTAGGTTTGAGGCACTGGGGTCTTGGCTCTGCCCCTTGGTTTGGTATTCAATTCCTGGGTGATCATCATTTGCCTTGTCGTGGAAAGCTATATCTAAAACATGACCACTTTTTTTAATAGAAAATGTGATCAAAAAGCTATCAACAAGATCATCCCTACTCACAGTGCCGTGTCGAAGCTCAACCTCCATATGCCAAGTTTTCACTATAGGTTCTAGGATATGCACAAACTTATTCACCCTATCCTTGCGAGGTGTGTTTTCCCCTGCTGTATAGTACTGCTTCAAATGTCCCTGGAGGCTATTCGGCCCCTTAAACTTACTTCGCACCTCTTGAGCTTGGCTTATGAATCTGGGGTGTAGGAATTTCTGGCAGGTTCCCCGACTGGGGTGAGACTTTTTAGGATCGGTCTCCCATGCTACTATAGCTCCTAGTGCTGTTTCCAGAGTCTGGGTGTTTTGTGACTGAGGTACTCGGTCGGACACATGTGCAATAAATTCTCCAGTGTTTGTCATCCCAACATATGCATGCAACCCTCTAGGATGTGCACTAAGGTATCTAAGAGACTGAGTGATCTGCGCACATCTGTGGCCATGTAGCTCATACAGTCGATTCTGCCAGTTCTCTAGACCATCGTCTGAATCAAACATGCAGGAGCTATCACATTGCCAATCGATTACACCATCAGCATCAGGCTCGACATAATCTGCGTCCTTGGCTGTGATGTTGTAGATGTGGTCTAGAGTATCCTGCTCCCCTTCATCTCTGAGTGGTTCTGTATATCTTTCTCCTTGGGATGGGTCGAGGGGTATGATAATGCGCAGACCATTTCCTTCGAAGGTCATCTGTCTCCTCTTAAGATTGATAATTGCAGCATTGGCCATGGCCCACTCAATTCCCAACAGGGCTGGATAAGGGTTGCTGTCATCAATGATATCAATAAATTCAAAATCTGCTAGAGTACTGACCCCATCAATGTTTATTGGAACACTAAGAAGTCTCCTGAGAGGTACAATCCTTTACTGGTTAGCTAGTCGCAGTTGTATAGGTGACCAAACCAGGGAAGGATTTCCCATTTGTCCCCAGGTCTGCTTGGGTAGGACATTAACGTCTGATCCAAGATCCAAAATGACATCAGTCATATCATATTCCCCTATCTGAACGTTCAATCTCATTTCCCTTCCCGTTCTTTGGACATGACTAACATTTTTCTCCTGATCAATTCCTATTTGAGGGTCTTTGACAGCAAGAACTTTTTGCAGCTCTTTTAAAGCATTCTGATTCCACAAGAGTTTCATACAGCTCTGCAAGAAAGAGGATAGTGTACTTACTTTATCCGTCGAGGTCTCTTGTGGCTGCGAAGCCTGCTGAGGTTGCCACACAGGTACTTCCACTGCGCCAGGGTCAACAATATCGCACTGGGCCTCTTGGGCTGGTGCTTGGTCCTTCACAGGGTGAAGGGCTGGGACATCCCCGGAGGTCTTACATACGCACACCGCGACAGGTTGCTTGGGCGTACTTTGAATATGCATTGTAGCTCCACTCCAGGTGACCACATTGAGGGCTGCGGCAGGTCTTTGCTCAATGGAAATCAACTGAATATTGGGGGTAGGGCCATGGTTTTTCTCCTGAATCTTTGCGAGGAGCTGGGAGCACTGCTCAATCATGTGTTCCACTGCATGGCAATACCGACAGGTTGTAGTGGGGTTTCGACAGTCATGAGCCAAGTGGCCAACTTGGTTACAATTGTAACACACAACCTGGCCTCTACCTCTTCCGGTCATCCCACCACGGCTGCGACCACCAAAATCACCTCTTCCGGAGGCGCCGCCGCGGTAACCATAGCCATCATTATTCTGGGCCTCATTGTGTACTCGGTAAGCATCATAGGTGTGCTCTCGCATAAGGTCGTAACTACGCCACTCTTCTTCATTATGCCCTATGGACTTACAGAACTGGCAGTAGGGGTTTTTGGGAACTTGAACATATCTCTGAAGAAGATGACAATGCTCAGGGCGGTGTTGGCCAGAGGTTCGGCAAATCTCACAGTATAGAATAACGGGATCGAATTGGTTGGGCATGCCCGTATTTAGGTAAGTTCTGGCCACGGGGAACTGGTCCCTATCATGACCCTCGGACCGACATTGCGTACACCAGACCTCCTCTCGACTGGTTTTAGCCTTCTTCATGTCGCAAAGCTCCAGGGCCATCGCTGCCAGCTGTGCTTGGATTTGAGCAATACCAGAATCGTCTCCGATAGGGGCGGTCTCTAACTTCATTGTGAATTCCAGAGCCTCTGGCTGGTCAGCAACCTTCTGTTGCATGAGCAGAGTTCTGATATGCGGCAATAATGCTGCAATAAACCATTCCTTGTGCTGTGCAGGACTAATGGTGAAGCTGACTTGGTCTAGTAGAACTTTGAATCTCTGGTCAAAGTCCCACACAAATTCGTCGTGCCTCTGTTGAATCTCTTTGATTTCAGTGATGCTCTGTGATTCTGATTTTGGTTTCTTAAATTCCTTAGTGATGGCTGCCTTGATTTCATCCAAAGTGGGGTGCTGATTACTGGAGAATTTCATGAACCAGGTCAAATCCCGATCGCGAAAGGAAGTAATGAGCTGTGCGGTTCTCACATCCAGGTCTGTAATACTCTTCGCGTTCCAGACGGCCTCACATAAAAAACAGAACTGTTCTAGATCTTCTGATCCCGTTCCTTTGAAGATGGGCAGCTTAATGTCATCAGCTAGGTGGGCCATGGTGGTTCGGGGAGGTTTGGGAGGGGGAAAAGACGTTGATGGGGGGGGTTTTACAGGGGTAGATTGACCTGTGGCCGGAATACTCAGACTTGGTTTCCTGTCACACTGCGACCAAACTTTAAGGGTAACAAAGCGACGCTGTGGGGTGACGGGAGGGTTTCCTACTGAATGGTTTTCCTCAGGGTCTGGCTGTTGAGGGTTTACAAGGGGAGGTGCGGTGGTCTGACCTGAGGAGTAGGACTCAAAATCTCTTTTGTAGCTTTGCGCAATTTGCGGAAACCCACTTTGTGCGTCGAAGGTATTCTCACTTGCAAACATATGTTAGTACTACTAAACTAACAGTCTGATTCAAATAATAATATACCCTTTTCAACCAATAGTATTTTAATCTTCAAGCTTAAGGAATTTAAAAACTTACCACGGGGACCTTTGAAAAACTGTCGTTCAGCTTCGCTGAAAGAAGTGCTTGTGTCAATGGCAAACTCTGTCACAAAGGCTTCCAACGTCCACGTCGTCCAGAATTCAACAGCGCGGGATACCTCGTTGTTCACGTGTTGCACAAGATTGACCCTCGCCGGGGTCAACGCGGGAACCCGTCGAGCTTGAAAGTTCGTCCTTCTTTCTGTTAACCTAGACAACCACTGGTGCAACTCTATGTGGATACTACCAAAGAAAATTTCATAAGCATCACAAAAAACATACCTTTGTAAAAAGTCACTTGCACTACACCACGGATTGGTGTTCTCTTCCTGCGCAAATTTCAAACAGATCTCAGCAAACCAATCATTGATTTCCTTCATAGAGGGCCTCCAAAACATAGCCCTTGAGGTACAATGTAAACCCCTCTTAAGCAGATACTGAGTTCAACCGGCAACGGAACCAATTTGTTGGGCAATAGGGCAGACCCGGGTTTAATCCTTTAGTGTCGCACCAACAAAAGACCCACAGTGTTGGCCCTTTCGGCAACAACCTGCGCGCAGGTTGCAGTCTCACCCGAAACAACTATGGGGTACCGTAGAATCAGGTTTCTACAAGCAGAGAGGGGGATTACTATACCTTAGCCTTTAATAACCTTATTAATCAATACTTATAAAGCTTTACCATTCATTCACATACAACTTCGCAGATAAATAAACAGTCGTGACTTGCTCAACCCACTACAGGGAATTCACAGCGAAGCTAAATATTAACATCGATCTAACTTATTAGATGTATACAGTCATTAATGCATAAAAGACAACAGAAACAGAAACAGCACAAGAAACCACAACACCGGATATAACGTGGTTCACCCCCAGTGTAGGGGTTACGTCCACAAACTGTGTTGTATTCAACTTTCTACAAAACCACAGTTTGATCTGTGCACTCAGCTGCAAATCCCTTCAATCCTTAAAAGGCCGCGCACACAGCAGCAGGCCCCTACGTACACAGCTGCAGGTCTTTCCTCAATCTTCTTTACAAAAACCCTCTGCGCACACAGCTGCAGAGGTCATCCACGCACACAGCTGGGACTTAACCTTTCCTTACAAAATCAACCTTAGCTTCGCCTTAAGCTTTCTTACATCATAAACCTTAACCTTTTCTTATTTACAAAAATACCTATTTATACATTGTGCTATTACAAAACCATGGCTTCAAACCATGGGCACCCAAAAACCCTAAACCCTGGATTTAAACCATGGTTTTATTACAAAAAGGGGGTTTTGACTTGCCCCGACACCCCTAAGACTATTTTGACCCATAACTCCGCTTACAAACAGCAGTGAAGTTACCCAAACTAATAATCCTTAGGGTACGCGCCCCAACAGAGGGTATTTTACATATTTACTGTTGCGGCCGGTTCCAAAGTTGTTAGCAGTTACGGCCATGTTTCAGCTGTTACAGATCACAAGTTGGGGGTTTAGTTCCTCATTTCCATGATATAATTTTATGTATAAATATGCAACCAATCTCATTGAGAAGGGGACAAGACAAAACAGTGTTATGATGTAGGATTTGATCGAGATCTATTATAATCATTCATTATGATAATCCATGCTGGAAGTTTCTTAATTCTAGAGTTATAGACTTTCATTATGTAGATCTAGCTCTGCTCACTGGAGGAAGGGCCCTCTTCCTTGAGCAGAGGATCGTAGTGTTGATTGTAGGTGTGTTATTGTTTAGATTTTCTTATTATTTCATTCATGCTTTCATTCATTAAGATTATCATAGTTGCATGCTTTCATTCATTAGATTTGTCATAGTCATTGTGTTGTTAATTCATTTGATAGATCGTTGGCCAACATAGCACTTCTTTTAGATGTATGCAATTAGATCTTGTTTCATAAGAATTGATTCTGTTGAAGTGTGATTAGATTTATAATTTGGGTTTACGAATAGGATTAGGCTTTGTTTTCTTTTCAAGAAGGTGTGATCTAGTTTACAAACAGTTTCGATTGCATACCAATAGATAACAGTGTCAGGTAGAAATTGTGCTTGCATGGATGTTGCACGATAGCTTTGAAATAAAAGACTTCCTAGGGTTGATAAGTTATGTTTAGCATTCTGCATGTTAAGTTTTAATTAATTTGTGTATAGTGGGCCTAACAAGGAACACATCCAAAACCCATGTGAGAAAGGCCCTGCACTTACATTTGACCATGTGAGAACACACCACATCAAAATTGCTTTACACTTATATCTGACCATGTGAGAACACACCGCATCATACTAGCTCTACACTTATATCTGACCATGTGAGAACACACCGCATCATAATGGCTCTGTAATTATATCTTACCATGTGAGAACACACCTCATCAGAATGGATCTGCACTTATATCTGACCATGTGAGAACACACTGCATCAGAATGGATCTACACTTATATCTGATCATGTGGGAACACATCCCTTAATTACATTAGAATGGCTATGCTCTGATCATGTGGTAATACAACCCACAATCACATCAGAATGTCTCTACACTGATCATGTAGTAACACAGCCCACAATCACATCAGAGCATCTCTACACTTACATCTGACCATGTGAAGCTCGGGCTTCCACCATGTTAGAAGGGACAACGGAAACATTAATTTCCTTTGGAGGGAAAATCGATTTGGAGAACACTAAGCTTCTCCCTGAAGTACTCAAACTTTCCTCTTGCTAATGGTTTGGTCAGTACATCAATTATCTGCTTGTCCGTTGCAACATATGGAGCTTCACTGCTCCTCTCTACACCATATCCCTGATATAGTGATATTTTATCTCGATATGCTTTGACTTGTCATGGAACACAGGGTTCTCTGACAACTTCACATAGCTTTGGTTGTCACAATATATACAAGTAGCATCCATCTGGAGATCAAATGAGTCAGATAGTATCTTTCTTAGCTACACTACCTCATAGCTAGTTTAACAAGCTACAACATACTCTGCTTCGGATGTACTTAGTGCCACACAAGATTTCTTCCTGCTAAACTGGGAGATCACACCTAATCCCATACTGAAGAAACATCATGAAGGGCTCTTTCTATCAATGGAACTACTTTCCCAATCCAAATCCACATAACCTTCCAGGTTAATCTTTTAATTCGCCTCATACTTGAGCCCATAATCAAATGTACCCTTCAAGTACCTTAGAATATGCTTTGCAGCAACCAAGTGAACATGTCTTGGATCCATCAGGAATTTGCTCAATGTGTTCATAGCAAAGCAAATATCTGGTCTCGTATTCGTCAGGTAAATCAAAGACCCAAACATCTGACGATACATCGTAGCATCAACTTCTTCTGCTAAAGCATCACTCAATAGCTTCAGGTTCAATGCCATAGGTGTGGTCATGGCCTTGCAGTCCATCATGCCGAACCTCTTCAGGATATCTACTGCATACTTCCCTTGTCCCAGGTAAATTCCATCTCAATTTTGCCACACCTCTATGCCTAGAAAGTAGTGCATCATACCCAAGTGCTTCATTTCGAACTTGATAGCAAGATTCCTCCTTGTATCAACAATTAGCCCATCCTCATGTGTCACAAATAGATCATCTACATATAGTAGGAGTATTACTGGGTTCCCTTCTTCAACCTTATAGTAAAGGGTGGAATCTGCTTTACTCTTGGTAAAGCCCAAACTGGATAGGAAGCTGTCAATTCTATCGTACCATGTCCTAGGTGCCTATTTCAAACCGTATGGGTCTTTCTTTAACTTACACACATGAGTCTCTCTGTCATGTTTCTCAAAACCGAGTGGCTGCTCCACATATACTTCCTCTTCTACTACACCATTCAAGAAAGCAGTATTGACATCCATTTGGTGTACTTTCCACTTCATCACTGCAGCTAAATAAAGTACTGATATGATTGAAGTATATCTGGCTACAAGAGAAAAAGTCTCTTCATAATCTATTCCTTCTTTTGGGGAGAAACCACGAGCCACACATATTGCTTTATATTTCTCTATGCTACCATTTGCACCATGCTTGATCTTATAGATCCATTTGGAATTTACAACAGACTTCCCCTTTGGTCTTGGGACAACATCCCAAACATCATTCTTCATGATCGAGTGATACTCTTTGATCATAGCACCCTTCCATTCTTTCTTTTCTGCCACTTCTTCATAGTTTGAAGGTTCTTTATCAATGAAGTCACATAGTAAGGCTACATAACTGGAGTAGGAGTTGGTTCTTTTCCTTTCTCTGTGTGTTTCTTCTGGAGCCTCATATCTTTTTTCACCTTGGATAGCTTCTCGTACCCAAGAAGGTTTCCTCTTGTGAGGATTCTTTTCTTGAGGTGGATCTATAGGTTCTTAAGGTTCTTGTATTCCTCAATCCTCTTCTGGAATTGCTTCATTCATGGTTGTGTCATGAATTCGGGGTACTTCTGTTTCTTCAAGTTCTTCAGTAGGTCTCTTTCTAGATTTGTTGTAAGCTGAGTCTTCATCAAATGTTATGTACCTGCTGATGTCGATCTTCTTGAACCCTGAGAAGTATATTCTGTAAGCCTTTGAGCTTTCAGAGTATCGCACAAATATACCCTTCCTTCTTGAAGGATCTAACTTTGTCCTCTTTTCTTTCGAAATGTGTATGTATATTGGACATCCAAATATTCTGAGATGACTGACCTCTGGTTTCTTGCTGAAAAATACTTCTTCAGGTGTCTTGTTCTCAAGTACTCTATGTGGAGTATGGTTCTATACATACAGAGCTGTTCTAGCAGCTTCTGCCCATATATGTATGGGAAGATCTTGATCATGAAGCATTGCCCTTGCAGCTTCCATGATCATTCTATTCTTTCTTTTTGCAACCCCATTTTGTTGTGGATTATATGGAGTAGTCAACTCCCTCTTAATCCCTGAATCTTTGCATATTTCCTTGAATTCATTTGATGTGAATTCTTTGCCATTATCTGATCGGAAAATCTTGATCTTCTTTTCTATGTAGTTTTTTATCAGGGTTTTGAATTCCTTGAACTTGCTGAATACTTCATCTTTTTTCTTCATGAAGTATATCCATGTCTTCCTAGAAAAATCATCAATGAAAGAAACATAGTATACATACCCGCTTAATGAACTAGATGGCATCGGACCGCATACATCAGAGTGAATGATTTCCAAGATTCCTTTAGTCTTGCTTCTGCTACTTGGGAATGTCTTCTTTGTGTTCTTTCCTTTCCCACATCCCTTGCATACTCCTTTATGTTTTTCTTGCATTTATGGAAGACCTTCAGCAACATTTCTTGCAAGTGGTATTTCCCCATAGTGCACATGTGCAAGCCTTGTATGCCAAATTTCATTTAGTTCTACTGAGTCATGAACCAAAGCTTGTTCTGGTTGGCCCTTTAATCTGTATAGTCCTCCCTCTTGTTCTCCAATTACTACTGCATTGTCAATAGTCTTTCCTTTGGCCACATGATGACTTGGCCATCTATAAATGCAACTCTTATTCCTTTTGCATCTGATGCAAATATGGAGAGAAGGTTCTTCTTTAGTCCTGGTACGAATAGGACATCCTTCATCTTCATAGACATTCCAGAGTCCAATTTGTAGGAGGATTCTCCACTACCTTTTATTGGATATTGGTAGTCATCCCCAAGTGTCACTTTTTGGGGTGATTCATGTTCTGATAGTTTCACAAATGATTCTTTCAATCCATTCATATGTTTGGAAGCCCCACTTTCTATAATCCAATCATATCTTCCATGTGTGATGTTTACCATGAGAGAAAAAATCAAGACATATTCTTCGTCTCTTGAAGAATCATTAGTGTCTTGTTTGGTTCTCTTCTTGGAAGGCCCATCATCTTCTGCAGCATGAGCATGATATATTTGTTTCTAGGAAAATATCTTGCAAGGTGT
>LPNX010158581.1:207019-269280 GCA_001517045.1 Pseudotsuga menziesii | reverse complement strand
CTGAATTTCTGTAGATCTGGTTCAAGAGTAGATTAGGGTTTGACTTTCTTGGAGTTCTACCCAACCAAAAAATTTGATCTTGATCTTTAAACTTCAATTTTCCCAACTAAAAACTTTGATCTTGATCTCTAAACTTCAATTTTGGGGAGGAGATCAATCCATGTCTCGGCTCACTCAAAAATTCCACTTATGTGGAAAGCCCTAATTTCTTGTAGTAGTGTCAGGTCAAAAACTAAAAATGCTCAAAATCATATTCTGCTTCGACAGATAGATGCACCATAGAGAGAAGTGTCATCCCAACCTTCTTTTGCTGAAACTTTGTGGAGAGAAATCCAAAAAGTAGGAAGCCCTAGTTTTCGCAGCTGCACAGTGTCTTCTTCTTAGGTTAGCTCTGATACCATGTTAGATTTTTAACATTTAAGATATATGATCTTAGGGTCTTATCTAAGAGAATAAAAATCACAACAATCAGTCGCATGCAACAATGAACACACATATTTTCCTTGGGGAAACCATAAAGGAGAAAACCCCACAACTTCCTTAGAGATAGAATCAACACCAAAAGTAAAACCCCAAAACAGTAAGATGATCTCCCAACAACAGTAGTCTCTCTCTCTCTTGTCCCAACAATTTCTTCTCCCTCAGTTATGCAATACAACTGAGTGTGAGTGAATGTGTGTTAAATAGAGAATCTCCCTCTCTATTTATACTAATTCCCGACTTGAAAATAACTCACTAGGGCTGAATTCTATAGGAGATTCTAATAACCCTATGGCCCCACAACTTCGGGGACTTTAACCCTTGATCAATAAGGAGGGTTATACTCTATGAATTTACATGACTTGTTTACATTATTGAATCTCCTGATCAGAACATCGGGGCATGAAATGACTCAATTACATTACAGATACTTCCTGAAATAAACATCAGGGTACAATACATAAGATATACAAGTGAATACATTCCGAAGTTACAACTACATCAACAACATAATGGGGAGATTTTCTGCCTATCTTCAGAGAAAGGAAAGAAGATAATCCTGTAGATCATCTCATCAAGTTCCATGAATGCATGAATCTGCTAGATCTACAACACGAGGATATTCGTATGAATATGTTCATTTATTCATTGGAGGGTGATGCACATGAATGGTATTTCTCATTACCTCCTTCCAACATTTCATCCTTGAAGAATTTACACACGGTATTCCATGAGCACTGTAAAAGGTACTTTTTAGATGATTTTTTATTTGAAAATTGTTGTAAAGAATATGAATTGCATGATGAGATTGAAGATATAAATAGAAAATAAATTGTTCCTAACAATATTCATCATATCTCTAATGATCTTAAAGATGATGTGTCTTCCCATAAACTTGAACTTGAACTAGATAATGAAGAAGTTATGGTTTTATAATGTGCTGAAAATAAAGAAACATTTTCAACTATTGTTTTTAAGGAAGAATCTCACGCTCATTATGATATCCAAGTTATTGATGGAAATCATGTTAAAGACACATTTGACATTTGTATCAAATGTTTCTATTTTTGTTGGTTGTGATAAGTTAGTTGTTGAAGATCAACCTAATCTTGATGGATATCTCGATAATGAGGAGGAAATATTTATCATAGCACATGTGGAATTTCTTCATAATCAATTATTTTATGATCAACCTATTTTTGATAAGTATTTAGACAATGAAGATGATATTTTCACATTAAATTCCATTTATTTGCGAAGCAATGATCCTATCTTCGATAATTATGAATCCAACTTTAGTGAAAAAAAGGATGATGAAGAGAAATTATTGGATCAACCACCAGCATTTCTTTTTCAAACACAAATAGACCAAATATTTCTAGAGATAGGAAAGCTTTCTTTTTCCATACCTGGATTTGGATCTTCAGTAGATATTAAACAAGTTACAAAAAAAAACGAAATCAGTAAAGGCATCCTGTAGCAATTTTTCAGATTTGCAGACAAATGAAATTGGCAACGATCATGTAGAAGATAATATGCAGAAAGAATTCAATCTTCAGCTAGAACAATGTCAGGAATAGGTAAATTTTTTCTTTCATGATCCTGTCGCTGATTATTTGGAATCTATGAGAAAAATAAACATCAGACAATTCATGCTTAGAGAATGTTGTCTCCGCCATCGATTGCATTTTTATGTGTATTGGATTATTTAATTTTTTCAGCGCTGATCAAGATTGCAGTCAATCAAAAAGATTTTAGAATGGTTATGCTAGAAATTTCATCTGACATGATGAAGTAATTCAACTTATTAGTGTAAAAGGAAGTATATAAATAAGTGTGGTTTTCGAGCATTGGTTTTAGTTTGCAGAGTAGTTTAAAGTGTATCATTCAACCAATAGTTTGTTTTCAAGTTTTTCAATAAGTAGCAGAGATTTGGGGTGAAGACTCTAGCCCAATGGAATGGATATAAGGCACAAGGTCTACTTGTTCTTGGTAGCTCACAGGGAGCATGCCATCCCCAAATGAAGCCAGATGTTCTCACCAGATTTGATCAGGAAAAAATGTTTATCCTCAGTTATTGCTGCTAGAGTTCCTATTAGCCTTCTCTCCAAGACTATGAGCATTCTAGTCATCCAGTATTTTGGACAGCTTCCTTCACATGCAAAATTATGAACTCAGAGAGATGGGAGTGGACCATCAAATTTCAATCAATGATATCATATTATTCTTTATTATGCAATCTCTAGTTAAGAGGGAACGCACTAAACCTCACAATCATTCATATTGAATCTCTACTGTATTTCAACACCATTTCTCTAAGAACAGTTGCCGCAAACTCACAGTTAAAGGGGGCGCAGTTCAACAATCTCATATATTAAATTTTTATGGCTAAATTTGAAAATTCATGGACAATTTGTAATATGTGTTCACTTTGTCATTTGATGGAAAGTTCAAGCTCTTGACCAAACAAAGTATGCTCACAACATTTGCGCACAGGGAGTTTATCATTGTTGATTTCTTTACATCTTTCCAAGCTAGATATTATGAATATATCATTCTATTGTTGAGGCAATTGTTTTGTCTCATGAAGTCTACTACACAGATTCTATTTTGATCCAAGTACATGAAACAAGTGTACAGTTGCAAGCGAATTTTAGACAAAATTTCCAATTTCTTAGTTCCATTGGTTATCACAATCTCCTTTTTTTATTAAATTAGTGTGGTTTGCAGCTGGCATAACATATTTCATATTCATAAATGGTATGTGGCCTAATAAACAAGCCAAGAGAGACAGAGGAGGTTACTAACCTTTCTTTGAAATTAGAAGATGTTCTCGACAAGTGCCAAATGAGATCCTTGGTGAAAGCAACAAGTTGAAGGCTTCGTCAAATGCAATCATATTAACAAATATTCAGCTTACGTGGAGGAAACAAAGGGATTATCATGACTTCGGTCATTAGAATATTATTGTTTATAAACAATCTTATATGATGGCTCATAGGTATTCTGTTGAGAGATGTAAAGGAATGCGGGAACTATTTCTCATGAGGAATATCTATTCTTTTATAAATACATGAAGTTGTGGTTAGAGAAAAGGGGGTTATAGCTGAGAGGGCTGAGGAGATATTAGAGGTCAAACTACTATATGTATTTTGTATATCTTAATATGAAATGACTGCTTTGAAATGATTCTTATCATTTGAGCCTATTTTGCTTTAAAAATTGAATTGTATGTTATCATCATTTTATGTTATGTTTGGTCTTATCAATCCATTGCAAGATTATTATGATTAATATGTAATTATCTGTAAGTGCTCAATTGCAAAATTTGGTTCATTCCTTTATAAATTCATGCTCGTAGTCTTTCCTATTACTATATTTTACAGTGATACATTTCCTGCTATTTGATCTTTAAACCTAGCCTGATCTTTGTACAGTTATACCTCCATCACTCTATCAACTCAGTTATCCATTAAACCAATTTTAAAGATTCACTAGCCATGCTCCTGATGCAGTCAAGGTGCATCTTTTAGTGATACATTTCCTGTTGTTTGATCTTTAAACCTAGTCTGATATTTGTATTGTTATACCTCCATCACTCTATCAACTTAGTTATCCATTAAACCAATTTCAAAGATTCAGTAGCCATGCTCCTTATGTACTAAAGGCGCATCTTTTTTATCCATTTTCTTCCAATTTTGGTGCCGAACTCAACGCAATGTCATTGGCACGGAACTCAATCAATCCTTGCGAAGGAAAAAGTAACGTCGATACATGTCGGTGATATTCTTAAAAATACTTTGATACTATCGACAATGATTTGTGAGTTCTCACAACCATTTCAATGGAAAAAAAGAGTCTTCTCCTACTATGTTAGTGAGAACGCGTTGAAAACCTCTGATTGGTTTTGTCGATTCTGAGTCCATCGATATTTTTTTTTACTTGGATGTGACCATATCATCGGAAAACATCGAGTCTCTCCAAAACACTTGGAAACTTCCTACATTGGAAACATTCACTGATCTCTCCAATCATCTCGAAGGTAATTTCTAAGTTACACTCGACTGTGTCGGTGAGTTTTGTCGAGTTCTATCATAGCGCCTCTTTACGAAACATTTTTTCACCAAGATAACCGTGTTAGAAATACTGGATGTGTTCCTCCGATAATTTCATAGTGATTAGATGAGTTACTTCGATCATTTTCTAGTGAATGGAAGAGTTACACTGACATGGATGATTCATCTGACCATTTCACAGTGAATGGATGAGTTACAATGGATGAGTTATGTCGACTTTTTTACAACGAATGGATGAGTTACACCGACCATTTTGGAGCGTCTGGATGAGTTACGCTGACATGGATGATTCATCCAACCATTTCAGAGAAACTTAGTCAATTTCTAAAATTGTGACAGTGTTCCATAATGATGTTAGATTGCGACAATGACTTCCTAATAGAACCAAAACACCATCATGTGGTTTCCTAGCCTCATCACAAATTCCACATCATCACTTCTTCGACAATAATGAACTTCTTTGAAATCAATGACAAATAAACTCAACATTCTCCCCCCTTTGGTATTGATGGCAACAACTATTTAATTTCCTCCCCCCTTGACATTAATGACAAAGGATTTCTTCTGACATTCCCCCTGACAACATATCTCCCCTTGATATTATGGCTCTACTTCAACAACTATTGTAAGGAGATTACTCCCAATATTCATCTAAGATGCTCAAAATCCTCCTTAGGTAGTGGTTTAGTAAAAATATCAGCAATCTGTTCTTTTGTGTCAACATACTCTAGCTTAATATTCTTTTGAGATACTTTCTCTATTAGGAGTGATAATTTACTGCTATATGCTTTGTCTTTGGGTCTTGACTAAAACCTAGCAACCAAGCATACAACTTTCATTACATCTGGTTTTATAGTTGTCACATATAGTAAGATTCCCATCATGGATCTATACATGGTATGATCCACTTCCAAAGAATCATCGTCCTTACTTAACTTAGAACTTATGATCATAGGAATACTAACAGGGTTGGAATATTCCATCTTAAATCTTTTCAACATGTCTTTAATGTACTTGGTTTGAGAGATAAAAAAACCTTTGTTTGTTTGATAAACTTGTAATCCTAAGAAGAATTTTAGTTCACCCAACATTGACATTTCAAATTCCTTCTTCATTTTAGAAGCAAAGTTTACACTTAGTATTTGTAAATTGCTTCTGAATATGATGTCATCTACATAAAAAACAACAATATGGCATATTTTCATCTTTGATTTTTAAGTAGAGATTACTTTCAGTGGCCCCTCTCTTAAACCCTTATTGCTTTAAGTAATTGTCTAGCCTTGAAAACCACACCCTTGGATCTTGTTTGAGGCCATAGAGTTCCTTTTTCAATTCATAAACATAGTCTATGTTTTATGATAAGAGAAAACCTTCATGTTGTTCAATATAAACCTCGTCTTCTAGTTTTCCATTTAGAAATGCAGACTTGAAATCCATTTGATATACTTTAAAAATTTTATAGCATGAAAGAGCTAAAAACATTCTAATTGCTTCAAGTCTTGCTACAGGGGATAAGTTTCCTCAATATCATTCCCTTCGATATGAGCATACCCTTTACATACTAATATTTCTATGTTCCTTATCACTTTTCCATCCTGATTGAATTTGTTCTTGAACACCCATTTGGTCCCTATAATATTTTTGACTTTGGGTCTAGGTACAAGTTCCTGGGTTTCGTTTTTCTCAATTTGATCCAATTCTTCATTTGTGGCCTTGATCCATTCATCATTCTTGATGGATTTTGTAAAATTATTTGGTTCCACTACTGAGAGTAGGGCTTGTTCATTAAATAGCAGTTGTCTCCTTGTATTGACTCCAACATCTTTGTCACCGATGATATGTGTCTCATGATGATCTTTTTGTATTCTTATAGATGGATTTCTTGTATCAGATCTTGGAGAATCTTCTTGACTATCTAGTGTATATTCCTCATCTAATTCCTCTTCTTCATCATGAATAATTTCACATTTCTTCTTTGATATTACTATTGATAAGATTTGTACCTTTGCCAATTATTTTGGAATACTTTTTGTCTCCAAATGTGACTCTACCCTTATTATCTTTTAATTTTATGAACCTGGTTGGATCACGTTTCATATGTTTTGAACACCGACTATCTATATGCCCTAGATATTTCTTCTCTGTTATGCATAGTGCAATCATGGATTTCCCGTTTTCTTCCTTTTTCCTCCAATCCTTGTTTTGGTTTTTGTCTTGAAGTTTACTTGCAACAATCTTATTTGAAGGATTCATCGGTTTACAATTTCTTTTCATATGTCCATAGTTATTAAATTTGTAATACTCTAGGTCATATCTTTGAAAAAGTGTAAAGAAGTTATGATTTCTTCCTTTTGGTTTGTCACTAGGTGCATTCTTCTTGTATTCTCGAAACTTTCAAAGGGCTCTGAAATTTAACGTTTGTGACCAAATTTATTACAAGCGTAACAGTGAACCAAAAATATATGATTATATCCATTTGTTATTGGTCTTTTGGACACTTCACTTGTTCTATTTTGTCATAGGAGGATGGACCATATTTCTTGCTTTCTTCTTTTTTCATGGGACTTTTTAGTACATCAGCATAAGTTCTTTTATTTCCACACTAGTCAGTGAAAGAGAAATATTCTTGATTATTTTATTTTTCATATCCTAGACAATATTTATCACTTGATGGTATTTTTCTACTTAAGATATTATCTAAGACCTTCGAGATTTTCTCAAACTTTGATTTGATAGCTTCTTCATCAAGCCTTTTCCTAAGCTACATGATATCTTCTTAAAACTTTTTAGAATCTTGTATTATTCTTTTGAACTGCAAATTTAGGTCCTCTTCAATATTTTTGGCCTCAAGGATTTGAGTTTCCAACTCGCTAATGACATGGTTCGATTGTTTGTTCTTTCTCCTGCATTTTTCATGTTCTTCAAGAGCACTAATGAGTTAAGCTTTTAAGTCTACTATACCTTCCTAATCTGATTCACCATTCTGATATTGAGTATAAATTCCCATGAATATAATTTTTTTTCTTCATCTCCATTTGTAGCTTCATCTTCACTATCTTCCATTGTGTAAATAATTTTCTTTTTGTTTCCCTTTTTACCCTTTTTAAACTTCTTTGATACTTCTCTCTTATCACTATCATCTTGTTTAGAATAAGGACATTTTGAAACAAAGTGTATGGTTCTTCCATAGCTAAAACACTTTAGGGGTATCTTTCCTTTTTATTTTCCAGTTCCTCTTTCAAGTTTTTTAATAAAGAGGGATTCTTCATCATCCGAAATATCTGAATGGTTTTTGGATGGAGGCTCAGACTTCCTTGAATCTTTTATGGATTCAATTGTTTCCTCTTTTCTTAAAGGATCATTCTTCCCCGTTCTCATCTCACATGCAGTGGGAATCCTATGTAGTTCATCTACTGTCAGAATATCAAGGTCATTGTTCTTCTAAAGTGGACACCTTTGAGTCATAGTTCATTGGCAATGTTCTTAGTACCTTATCAACTACTTCTCTTTCCTTTAATTTTCCTACAAGGCCTCTAATAGCATTTACAACTTCATCTACTCTTATAAGGTATTCTCCAATGTTTTCTTCTTCTTTCATTTGTAGGCTCTCAAACTTCCCTTTGTATGTCTGAAGCTTGGATTCTTTGGCCTTGGACTCCCCTTCATAGATAATATTCAACTTGTACCAAGATTGTTTGGAAGTTTTCATTGCATTACTTTTACAAATACATTGTTTTTCAATCCACTCAGGATGGAATTTAAAGCTTTTGCATTACCCTCATATTGGCCTAGATCCACACTATTTGTAGGTACGCTGTCATCTATTATTTTATATTCTCTTTCAGCTGCTGCCTAAACCTTCCATCCAAGAGACATCATATGTCACTTCATTCTCACACTTTAGTATGCCAATTTTTCTCCTCTGAATAGTGGTGGTATGTTGGTGGCTAACCCTTATTGTTGATCCATAGTGGTTTTTATTTAGGATCTTCCTTCTATTGGTTAAACTGCAATGAAGGAACCTGCTCTGATGCGAATTGTTGGAATATTGGACAATATGGAGAGGGGGGGGTGAATTAGTATTTTTAACTTTTAACAATTTAAACCAATTTTAATTTATTCATTAAATCATAATATCAAGCTAAACATAGAGAACACAAATTTATCATGGAATCCCAATTGGGTAAACCACCAATACTTCCTATTACTGCAAAATTGTATTTACAAATAGTTTATGCATGCTACTATAGACAAGGATGGTACTACACCCTATTTACCAGCAACTACTGGAAGGAGGGTACGAACCCCTGATTTATCAGCTACTACTGAAAGGATGCTACGACACCCTATTTCCCAGCTTCAAATGGAACGAGGCTACAACCCCTTGCAGGCTTGTTTCCTTCCCTAGTGCCATCCTACCATCCTGTTATATTTTATTTTATTTCCAAATCTTCTTTTTTTCTGTACCTGGTTTACTTTGGTCTCTGCCTGCTGCTACTGCTGCATGGATTTGGATCCCAGAGACACCTTATTTTCATTTCATACTTATTTTTATATATTATCTTTTCCCATTTAACCATCACACCTTTACAAATTAAACTTATGCTCTTTCATCCTCGTGCCTCTTCAAATCTTTGTTATTTACTCTTAAATTTGTAATTTTGTTCATTGCAGATTTTTAATTAATTAAAAAATTGTTGGACATCTCAGGCCTACGGGCTTCTATCATCTTCATTGAAAACCCTCCATTTTTTCTGGCATCTTCTTCTATCTATGGGTTTACTTCCATATTAGGCCTTTGAGATTCCTTCATTTTTGGCATGCGGGCTTCATCCATTCTTCACCTGCGGGTTTCATATTTCTCAAAACACAGGCTACCTCTATTTCATGGTCATGGGCTTCCTTAATCCTAAGTCTAGTAACCCAAAAAAAATATTTTATCAATTTATCGACGACATTGTCTAATTCATACCGACTGTATTGGCTGCTTTATCCCTTTTCTTTCAATTTCAGTACCCAACTCAATGCAATGTCATTGGCATGGAACTCAATCAATTGCTGTGAAGGAAAAAGTAACGTTGATGCATGTTGGCGATATTCTTAAAAATAATTTGATAGTATCAACAGTGATTTGTGATTTCTCGCAACCATTTTTGTGGAACAAAAGATCCTTTTTTGAATGTGTTGGTGAGAACTTGCCAAAATATTCGATTGGTTTTGTTGGTGCTTATTCCATTGGTCTTTTTTTTACATTGGATGTCACCGTATTCATAGAAACCATCAAGTTTACCTGAAACACTTGGTGACTTCCTGTATTGGCAACATTCACTGATCTCTTCGATCATTTCAGAGGTGACTCATAACTTACACCCAACCGTGCCGATAAGTTTCATCAATTTGTTCTAGAACAGTGGTTTACGAAACTTCTTTTTCCCAAGCCGACTGTGTCAAAGAGATTAGCTGAGTTCCTTCGATCGTTTCGCAATGAATAGATTACCTACGCCGACAGTTTCCTAATGGCTAGATGATTTACGCATGTTATCTCCTAAATAAATCAATTTTCAATAAGTTCACTTAGACAATTTATTTTTTGATAGTGATGAATATTTTAGGTCATATTATGAAAGCTGTTTGGGTGATTAAGAAAGTTGGAATATCTGGTGTTCTATTTTTTTAAGAAATTTGAAAGTGTTTAGCTTTATATGGCTTAGGAAAACTTTCCAACAGTTCATTAGCCACTGAAAATCCTGACTTTATCCAGCTAATAGTTTCGGCTCATGACCACGTTAACCATCGAAAGCCTGTTGATCACGTTTTTAATAAATTTTGGAAAGGGAACTTTCAGCGGATTAGGAGAACATACCAACAGTTCATTAGCCACCAAAAAGACCACCTTTCAGCAGCTAAATGAGGTGGTCCAGGAAGACATTAACCACCAAAAGGCTCATTCACGTCATTTTTAATAAATTTTGGAAAAAATACTTTTGGTGGCTTAGGTGAACGTACCAATGGTTCATTAGCCATTGATAAGCCTGGATTTTGGTAGCTTGCGAATTAAACCATAGATTCTATTAACCACTGAAAATTACAAAAAAGGAAAACGATCAGTTTCCCATCAAAATCAAACTCGCCGAGCATGAGACATGTCATAATTTAGCACGTTAAACCACTGAAAAGACCCGAGGAATATATTAAATCATAAACTGGTGACCAAAAGGTCGTTATTGATTTGAAATGACTAATGGAAATCAAAACCCTAGCCTACCCTCCATCTGTCCCACAATGGTATAAAACCTCCATGAAGCATCAAGTCCCAGTTGGAAATGATTACTAGGCTGGCGATCTCATGGTTATCACTAGAAGCCACCATCAACTTACTTAAGTACCAATCAAGTGGTTGACCCCTCAAAATCAGCACCATTTCTTCAGTACACTCCACATTCTCTACATGCATTCTTACTGCTCAAGGCCATCGCTGAAACCAGTGTGCTAAATTCCTTCACATAGTTCAAATTTTGGTTTTTTGTAGGTACAAAGAAGCACAACTCATAGATGAAAAAGGGAGGAGGACCTGATCTTAGACAAGAACTAGGGGACATCAAATATCTTGAGTCACATCCAGAAGTATTCCATTTCTTCAAGGATGCAAGCTATTACAGGTTCTGTGAAAAAATATAGGGTTCACACCAGCAAGTGGCAGAAGCATTTGCCCTTTTTTTTATGGCTCTAAGGGGCTGATAGGAAAATAAGAGTTCCTACTAGATGAAACCCTAATTGCAGAAGTGACAGAACTCCCAAGAACTAGGGAGAAATGGTTTAATGCCACCATTACTAAAAATCTGGAGTTCATATCATATTTAAAACCTGAACACAGACATGTAGTATGGAAGAAAAGTGTTCCATCCACCTGTCTAGAGGAGAGGTGGCAGCAATTATTGAAATCAATCTTGGTTTACATAACCTATGAAGGAAGGTATAACATGGTGATGACATATCACTTTAAACTAATGAATCATTTTACAGGAAGAAGCCCTTAAAACCTACCCTTCTACCTCCATAAGAGCTTAACCAAGATGGCCCATCAAGTCAAGGCCCAGCCCACTAAAATCATAGGACGGTTATCTCACGATGGCCTAATACAACTCATATTTCAAGAATTGATGTAAAGGAGAAACATAGCATGGGCATATTTTTTATTCTGGAATGATTTTGACATAGGCCTATAGCTAGAAGATAAAGGAAAGTTTGCTTCAAATAAATCATCCACCCCCAGTTGTGGAAAAAGGAAGAGGAGGGATATCTCACCAGTAGCAGTGGATCAGCCTTTTCCCACTTCTAAAACCAACGAAGCTAAAAAAAACTTGGACTTTAGTGGAAAGGAGAAGGAGGCCCTAACACAAACTGGAAATATTCTGAACTTACCCTACTCAGGCTCAGAGTAAGAAAGGGAGGAAGAAGTTGACCTGATAGAGCAGGTTGCAGCAGAAAATGAAGAGTTTCCTTCACCAACACCAAGAGAAGGTTAGAATGAACCAATAGCAGAGAATTACTCAAGAAAACCTAGGTCTTAGAGGATCAACCCGATGTTAGGGAAAATACATGAAATGGAGATCTTAGACAGAGAGGTAAAAATAAATAATGCAATATTAACCAAGAATAATGCTAAGTTACACAATTCTTTGCTAGAAATGAGAGGGATGTATGTCCTACTGAAAAGAAGGAATATGAGGCTAATGAGGGATAACACCAAAATTTACAAAATGATTAGGCTGATGAGGTTGTAGAAGAAAAACTCAAATCCTATCCCTCAAGCTCATCTTGCACTAGAAACCTTAGCAGAGGCAACAACAAGCTTGCAAGATCCTGAGGCAGCTCATAATGTTGTTGTTTTGCCAAACCCCATGCAGGGTGAAGGAGTACTAGAAAATTAGGAGTGAAGCGTAAAAGGATGATTAAAGGCTAATAAGTTTTTTTGCAGAAAACAGAGATTTCGGTGGCTTAGGAGAATGCATCAACTATTCATTAGCCATCGAAAGCAGAGCTTTCGGCAGCTAACAGACCTAGGATTATGCTCCCTTAACCACCGAAAGAAAAAAAGGGTGCAGAAAGATATTTTGGTACATAGAACCAGTTTTGGAGAATACAACTATCTCACAGATGAAATATAAAGCTGAAATTTGCTGAAAAAGCACCAGTGGAGGAGGTCTGTTCCAGTTTGGAGGATACAATCAAGGAGAAAAAGGTCACAAAACCTACCAGTTTTTTACCAACCATGACTTATCTATCATATGATAGGTTACAGATCTACTTCAGTAATCACTGTAGTTATCAAAGAGTTCAATGAGTGAACAAGAGTTAGCGTTAGATAGACTAGTACTTAAATTAGGGTTTTTTGACCTAATTTTACAAAAAACATTTATTTTATCTAGTTTTAGTAAATCATATCCAACTTTTTAGGATCTGAATATTTTTGTAAAGGCTATAAATCCTAAGAGTTATGTTGAAGCAAAGGTTCGACTTCAAGGACCTTTAGACCATTATTATTATCAAGCTTCTCATGTTATTCATCATCTAATATAAGCTCTTGTTCTTGAATGTATGATTCGGGTTTATTCATGTTATTTAATATATGATAGTTGTCACCCTATCTGTATGTTGATGAGTTGAATTGCAAGTACTTTTCTTGGTTATGATTAGCCATTTATATGTAATTGCTTTATATATAAATTTTCCAACATAGTAAGTTCTCCATATTTTCACCCTATTATCAAACCTCTGAACATTGGTAGTTAGAATCCTTATGTTTTGATTGCGTTTTATGCATGTCTTGAGCATTGTTAGCTAGAATATTTCACCTCCTACGGACAACAAGGTGTTCCACTGGTCTAAATGGTTTAGATCTAGAACAAATAGAGGACAGAGGTTGAAGACTCTCCCTAGACACTGCAGATATCTAGAATACAAGGCTTTGATAGTTCACCTGTTTACCTGCAAAAAATCTCAACATGAAACGAATCAAAGAAACCCGAATATGATCTACTAATCTATGCTAGTGACTAAGGAATCTAGCAACATATATGTGAAATAACAACAACAACAACATATGTGGGACAGAAATCAACTTGCATTAATGAAATATGAAGAAGTTTATAACCAAGCCTTAGTGTTGACATGCATCTCCATGAAACCATCTCTTCATCCCCAAAGCTCCGACTCTAGCTCACTATGCCATCTCCAAATGTTCTTGGGCCAAGGATCAATCCAACAGCATAACAATACCTTCAATGTTCTCCTCTCAACCATGGCTATGAGCTCATATTTATAGGGCTTTTAATGGATAGAGATGGTTAAGAAATTAGTGGGTGAGGTGGCCTCTAAGATCCTAAGATGAGGGATCTCAAGCTTAACCAACCCACAACAGTAGGGATAAGGCAGTACACAAGGCTTATCATCTAGAAGCCTTGAGAAACTTCTCTTTTTCCCTTTTTACCTAGGGTACCGCACTTCTCCTTCTATGAAAAAGCGATTCTGGTAATAACCGCCTATGGACCAAGGGCAATGGGGGGTGGCACTGCTTGTCGACAACCGATGAAAGGTCGTGTGAGCATGGGTACCACTCCTAGATAAAGGGGTATGTGTGGTGTTGGGAATTTGTATGACAGATTGATGAAAAACCATTTAGTTTCCACTCCAGAAGCTAGGATTTAGGGCAAGTAGGTATGTCGAATGTGTTATCACATGATGGTGATAGGATTTTGGTAAAACAGGATGCCCCCCAAAGCATGAGTCTTAGAGTGATATGATAAACGAGAGCTTTGAGAACAAGTCGTCCCCAGGAGATGAAAATGTTGGCTCGATCAGAGTATACAGCCAAGTAGGCATCTGTAGTACATCAGTATGTTGACTCATAGACACAAGTAAGCAGACTCATAGCTGTAGACCAATACAAGGCAGAGCCATGAGTGGAATAAACAAGCATGGCTACTAGAATACAGCATAGATCCATGTGATAAAGGACTCAAACTTGGACATAGATACCAGACATACAACATAGATCTATGTCATACAGACACAAATTTAAGCATAGCCACAACCATACAAATGTGGATCCATGCTAGATATACAAAACTCCATTGCAACCTGGGGAAAAGAAATGAGTGCTTTAAACAAATGCCCAGGGTCTTCATCTTGTCTTCCACAAAGTACGATTATATCCATGTGATTACAATGATCTGAAGTCGAACATGGTAGAAACCACTTGATTATAGGCCAATGATGTGAACTGTTAACAAGTGGGAGGGAGATCACCATTAATGCCAATGATTTCCAAGGTAACCTAGTACAATCTACTAAGTGCGAATAGATGTCCTGATGTAAAACACCCAGTCGAATCTATTGATCAAAGGTCAATGATGTGAACCTATGTCGAGAGCGAGAGAATCTATCACTAAGGCATACAGATCTCAAGGTACTAAATATTGTTTCTAAGACTATTTCCTAGATAATGAGCCGATGTCGACGGGAATAGTCTCGTCGAAAGAGGGCCATGATGAGTCCCACATCGATGACACAAAACTCAGAACATAGTTCTGGAATGATGTGAATGTAGTAACCATATGACTGACTCAAAGATACTGAAACCAAAGACTGTGTAGACTGTAGAGGTAAAAATTCTTCAGATCCCGTTTGAACATCGGGCGACATGATAAAATGACTTGGCAGCATGACTAGACAGGACAGATACACAATGCAATAGTGGACAATGCATTCTTTTGAAAGACTTAAAGGATTTACATGACTCATGAAAGTGGATCATCACAGAGATCAGGTGAATACCCAATTGACTCACATGATTGTGCAGACAAGTGCCATGTTTAAAGATAACGACAAACAACTGCCATTATTTACAAAGTGATTCCCTTCCCATTTTCCCCATCATGATCGATGAGTACCTCTTTTCAGTTTTATGAGTTCAAAGAGGGTAACAAACACTCGATATAGCTTGTCAAAAGACAAGTCCAGTCTCATATGTTTTATGAACCTGAGAGAGGAGGGGTTCATTCCCAAAATGGGTCTCTCAATGTTTTATTTAACGAGTCCACTAAAAGAAAACTCGGTATAGTTCATGTTTAGAGAGTCTAAACGAATATGGAAGAAAACTCCATGGGGGTTCTTTTTCGTATGATTTATGCTCTAAGGACCGAAAAGGTGTAAAATCATACGTCAGAGAACTCTTCCAGTCATGATTGGCTGGAGTGTTCCTTTCTCATAAAAAGTCCTGTCTGAACCGAAAAAGAGATAACCTACCGTCGGACGGATGACTCTTCAAATACTTTAAGGAGCGTGAAGAAGACAAAATCGCTCGATAATCTTTTCATATTTAAGGATCCTAAAAAGATTTTGAAGAGAACTCCATTAGACGTTTTCATGTTTTGAATCCAGAGCACGAAAAAGTAATAAAATAAGCTCAAACCACTTTTCATGTTTTAACCAGAGCACGAAAAATGAAAAGTAAGCTCAACCCCATCTCACTATTTTTAACGAGGTCGAAGATCAATTGAAAGAATGCTCAGGGATTGATTTTATTTTTATGCAAGATTGAAAACAATAGGTAAACTATGCTTGAAAAATCCCATTAACATGATATACAGAGGTTGGAATCTTGCCCCCAGCATGATTACTAGTGAATCCTACCCCTAGCATGGTTGTTAGAGGATCGACATGCCCCCAAGCTTCGTTTCATTTGATGATTCTTATTCCATACCCAACGTAAAAAACCTAGTTACTAATGTGAAAATGTTCACCAAAGGGGTAGGAAGAACGAGAGCCGAGTAGGCGAAGGTTCAAATTCTAACACTAAAGTCGATCCATGAAGACTCAACTCAAGGGAAGGGGATCTGTTTCATTTTTATAGAATATTGAAACATAAGGTAACTATGCTTGGAACATGGTTTCATTTTTATGCAAGCTTGAAACCAAAATGTAAATTATGCTAAAGGAAACCTACTTCATTTTTTAACGAGCTTGAAATAGAAAATGAACTATGCTCAGGAATTATTTCGTTTTTATGCAAGCTTGAAACCAAAACGTAAACTATGCTTGAGGAGATCCATTTCATTTTTTAACGGGCTTGACATAGAATGGGAACTTTGCTCAGAACATGGTTTCATTTTTATGCAAACTTGAAACCAAAAGCGTAAACTATTCTCTAGACATGGTTTCATTTTTATGCAAGCTTGAAACCAAAAGCATAAACTATGCTTAAGCAGTGGTTTTAGTTTTTAACGAGCTTGAAACCACAGGGTAAACTATGCTCTAGACATGGTTTCATTTTTCTGCAAGCTTGAAACCAAAAGGGTAAACTATGCTTAAGGAGTGGTTTTATCTTTTAACGAGCTCGAAACCATAGGGTAAACTATGCTCTAGACATGGTTTCATTTTTATGCAAGATTGAAACCAAAAGGGTAAACTATTCTTAAGGAGTGGTTTTATTTTTTAACAAGCTTGAAACCAAAATTAAACCATGCTTTAGACATGGTTTCATTTTTATGCAAGCTTGAAACCAAAAGCGTAAACTATGTTTAAGGAGTGGTTTTATTTTTTAATGAGCTTGAAACCAAAATTAAACTATGCTCTAGACATGGTTTCATTTTTATGCAAGCTTGAAACCAAAAGTGTAAACTATGCTTAATGAGTGGTTTTATTTTTTAACGAGCTTGAAACCACAGGGTAAACTATGCTGTAGACATGGTTTCATTTTTATGCAAGCTTGAAACCAAAAGGGTAAACTATGCTTAAGGAGTGTTTTTATTTTGTAACGATCTTGAAACCAAAAGTAAACTATGCTCTAAAACCTGCTCCTACCCAACATGATATCTAGAGGTTGGTAGGTTTCCCCCTTACATAAGAAGCTAGCAACTTAACTCCAGTATGAATTCCAAAGGTTGGATCCATGCCGCCCATTTTACCTATGATGGGAAGAAGCTAACTAGGAGGGGAAATAGCCACAAGAACATGTAGCACATTCAGGGAAGTCTGATTACTAGGAGTAATGCGATGGTTAGGTGTAACAAAGGAAAGCTGATCAATGGTCACAATCTTCCCATCATGGGGAAAATGCATAACTCTAAAGAGTGTGGACACTATGGCTTTCATGGAATAAATATAATCGCGTCCAAGGAGCAAATTGAAATCTAAAGGACCTTGGACCACCATAACATCGAGACAGACAGTTTTCCCTCCTAAAGTAATAGGAAAATGATGAAGTATCCCTAAAGGTGCAGTAGGCCTTCGATTAAAAGCCAATATCTGATCGGTGGCTGGCACAAGCTGAGGAGAACCTAAAGCTTGCCAAGAAGTTGAGGATAGAATACTAACAAAAGCCCCTTCATCAACAATAGTGCAAAGTATCCGCCTAGTAGTAACATTCACAACTATATGGAAAGGAACAATCGAATGAAGACAAGGCTTTGTTAGGTTACTCCAGTCAAAGGAAATAACCTCAGTATTTGGAGAGTGTTCTGTCAAAATAGACAATTTCCTCTCGTTGAGAACAATCAGAACGAAGCATAAAAACTTCGACAGGTTTTGGTTCATTCTCTACTGGAAGAGAAGAACAAGATGAAGATTTGGTCAAAGATACTACTTCAATCTTAACACTCTGTAATGAAAGAGTGGGATCGGGTGGAAATGACACCGACTCGACCACTTTAACTTCACTCTCCAAAGGAAGAGTGGGATCAATTATAGATGAAACTGAATTGATCACTTGGTCAACCAGTGAGGAATCGAGGGATAATTTACTATCACTTGTTGGAATCACCTGTTGATGATTAGTAATATTTTCCAACCAACACGAAGCTTCATCCATGCTTGGACAAAGAAAAGTATGATGCATAGCCTTGCATAGAAAACAAGGATATAATACTTTACCCTTATGACCTTTTACCAATGGGTCACTGGTTGAGGGAGTATCATCAACATGATGATTAAAGGTTGATGACATAGACGGTTTGGATCTTTTAGACCGCTCTTCTTGTACATGGGAGAGACCGAGACATTCCTTAAGAAGGTGGTCCCCCTTGCAAAGCTTACAAGGGAACTTGGGTTTTCCAAGCGTTCTCTTAGAATGAGCACCATCAAGAGCAGATGGTTGCTACTTTTTCTCTTTCTTATCCTTCTTCTTTTTACTCTTCCCTTTTTTCTTCTTCTTCCCTACATGACTACTAACCATAGAGCTTTGGTTAAGCGAACAAGAAGAAAGAGGTGAAACAACAACCAATGAAGAAGAAGAGGGATTAGGTTGAGGTCTATCCTCTCCTGGAGGAGAGGTGAAATTTGAGACATTAGGTGTAATAGGAATTAGTGGATCAAAAATCTAGAACGGTAATCCTATAGTTAACCCAGGAAGATTTAGAGTGGCAATAAATGGAGGACCAATACCTTCACTTGGAGGGAATACAAAAGGTACACCTTCAAAAGGGACCTCTTGAGTGGTAGTCCCAGATGAGGATGCCATCTTTAAACTCTCTAATAACCCCCTAACTACCATGCACAAGAAAGTACTACTCAAACTAAAAGCAACAAGCAAACATGTGAAAGGAGTGGATAAGAGTTAGGAATCTCATAGGATAGGCCAAAAGGATAACTCATATGTTTTTAGGATTCCTAAAAAGGTATCCCAATATACGCAAGGTACGAGGGAGCTCAAATCAGTACTGAGTGTTGTCTAATGAATAACCGTTCACAAGGGGCATTCCTATATACAATCGAGTATGTGAAGTACCTTTCTATATACCTCAAGGGTACGTGAAAGGCTGTTCGATATACCAATGGTACGTGGAAGAACCGTGCAAGTCCCGGGATGTAATGATGAAAAATAATGACAGCTCCTATGTTTAACGATGCTCGAATACGTCTCTAACTTATCACTAAATATGCTAAAAGTTTTAACCTAGTACTACCGTTAATTTTATCTTGTGTGTTTAGGTGGAACCATTGAGTGAAAACTTGAATTTAAAGAAGATGCATATTGATCTATATGATAGTGCAAGTTTTCCTCTTCAATGAAATTCTACCTAAGAGAGGGAGAGAGATTTACTTTTCTTCCCAAAAATGCACACCCAAATGCAAATGCAATTCTATCTTTTCAAATGAAAAGGGAAATATCAATGCACCCCAAACAATATTCAAAGCAAATAAGAAAGATACTATAGAGAACATATAACATAAATCAAAACGTTTCCTATCTTTTCATGCTTGAAAAAGATGCATAAAAACTAAATGGAAAGATGATTTCACTAACGTTTCCAAAAAAATCTAACTCTAATGCACGCAAAGCTGAAAACAGATTTTTCTTCTCAATGAAAGTAAGATCTAGAATTTCAAACAATCATGCACAAAACAAGAAGAAAATAATTCAACAAACACGCGAATAAAGCAAAAGAGAGAGAAAACTAAAAATTATCTTTGAAATAGACAAGGAAACGAAGAACCAATATTTCCTATCAAGCACCAAAAAAATCAGCATGCAAAAGGATACAAGATCCACCCCAAGCAAAGAAAGACTTAAAACAACATGGATCACGCATGCATTCCAAGTCCAAAACAAACCAAATCCTACACATGAAAATGAAATGTATATTTCCAATTCCAATGAATAATATCTACAGAAAAGAGCAAGAGGCTTCAAACAAAGAAAATAATGCAAAATCCAATGCAAGAAACTTAAACTCTCTTTGAATTCAGAAATAATACAACAATCAAAGCAACTGCAGAATACATAATTCAAAAGTACACTTCATTTTCATCAAAAATTAAGCTAAAAACACACAAATATCAAAATACAGAGTCTAGAATAGGTCCTATCTGGCACCGCGTAGATGAAGCTGCTGACAGGCGGTTTTGTGGCAGAACTGCTTCTTGCTCACTGGATTCAAGCGGTGGCACTGCGTATGGATGACTAGACTCAGGAGGTGGCACCGCGCCTTGCCAATAGAACATGTGCAGTTCCCTGTAAAAATCCAAAACAAAAAGAGAACGATAGATCAAGTGAGAAAAAGACCATATCAGGGAAAATACTATTAAATTGAGTATGGAAACATAGCATAAAAGACCGAAATGACTCGGATCTGAACAGATCTGGAAGTTTCAAACCCAAACGGAGTCAGTCAAAGAGTAGATCTGATTGAAGAGAGTTGAAGAAGGAGTTTGGATTTGGACAAGAGTTGCAGACTGAGGAAGATCAGAATGACTGATACACAACTTCAATTCCCAAGCGGAGTCACCAAATTTGTTAGCTGGAATATTTCACCTCCTGTGGACAACAAGGTGTTCCACTAGTCTGAATGGTTCAGATCTAGAACAAATAGAGGACAGTGGTTGAAGACTCTCCCTATATGCTGTAGATATCTAGAATACAAGGCTTTGACAGTTCACCTATGTACCTACAAAAAAGCTCAACACTAAATGAATCAAAGCAACCAGAATATGATCTACTAATCTATGCTAGTGACTAAGGAATCTAGCAACATATATGCGAAATCATCACAACAACAACATATGTGGGACAGAAATCAACTTGCATTAATGAAATATGAAGAATTTTACAACCAAGCCTTAGTGTTGACATGCATCTCCATGAAACCATCTCTTCATCCCCAAAATCTCCGACTCTAGCTCTCTATGCTCTCTCCAAATGATCTTGGGCCAAGGATCAATCCAACAGCATAACAATACGTTCAATGTTCTCCCCTCAACCATGGCTATGAGCTCATATTTATAGGGATTTTAATGGATAGAGATGTTTGAGAAATTAGTGGGTTAGGTGGCCTCTAAGATCTTGGGATGAGGGATCTTGAGCTCAACCAACCCACAACAGTAGGGATAAGGTAGTACATGTGGCTTATTATCTAGAAGCCTCTAGAAACTTCTCTTTTTCCCTTTTTACCTAGGGTACCACACTTCTCCTTCTATGATAGAGCGGTTCTGGTAATCACTGCCTATGAACCAAGGGCAATGGGCAGTGGCACCGCTTGTGGACAACCGATGAAAGGTGGTGTGAGCATGGGTACTGCTCCTGGATAAAGGGGTATGTGCAGTGCTGGGAATTTGTATGACAGATTGATGAAAAACCATTTAGTTTCCACTCCAGAAGATAAGATTCAGGGAAATTAGGTATGTCAAATGTCTTATCACATGATGGTGACCGGATTTTGGTATAACAAGCGTGTGAGGTCTTTTAGGTCATCTGACTTGATCCATTTAGAAAAACCATAAAAAAAAATTAAGTTACCAGGCATCCTCGAGCTACAACCTAGAGGAGTTTCCTGGAGTGATAACAAATTGGCGCCATTGCGGGGGAGAGGAGATTGAAGCTCAGCTTCCATGGGAGACGAAATAGATCCTACTTTGATGATAGACAAAGTCTAGACACTATTCTAGTTGTAATCATCTATCTGATGACTCCATTGGAATAAGGTGGCTTCAAGAAGACCAAGTACCAGAGAAAACCATCAAGGGCCACCAGTAACACCTGTTTCAGATCCAGAATAGATTCTAAGAAGAGCTAGGGCTTCACTTAGACAGACCTCTAGAGCTACAAGGGAAGCCACATCAGGTATTTCTAGAGGAATTTCTATTGTTATATCAAGTAGACCTCCATTTCAATCTCTTTCTACTAAAACACATAATTCTCAAGAATTTATAATTGAATGGGAAAATTTTAGGGTTGAGGAATCTTCAAGCACTGATGCTTGTCTAGATCCAAACCCTAGTGACTCCACTGAGATAAATCCACCCCAAATACTCTATCAGCTACCACTCACACCAGCACTGTCTTTTTTTCCCTTTCCTTACCCACTTTCAATATGAATGTCCCTCTGACCAAAATGGAAAGGATCCTTGTGGCCAGATATGCCCCTCTAATTCTGCCTAACCCCCTCACTGCTACGCCTACTGGAGATTATCTCAAATACATGCCTAAGTTTACTGGGGAGGGATATTTCACAACTGAATAACACCTAGAGGCCTTCTACAGTTATGTTGAGAATATAAACATTGAACAAGAAGATGTGTGGACTAGGAACTTTGTGCAAATTCTAGATGGTCAGGCTAGGAAATGGTTCAAAGAGTCACCTACTAGATCAATAGCAGGAATTGAAGCCCAAGATGGCATATTTTTGAAGCATTGGGGAGAGAGAAGAGACCACCTTTACTATAGCATTGAATCTAGAAATCTGAAGAGGGAGAATGGTGAGTCTGTTTCTAAATTCACCAATAGATTTAACAAGATATTCAGTAAGATCCCTATTGAGATCAAGCCAACTATCACTTCAACCAAAATCACATATGCTAATTCCTTTGATTCAAAATTATTCCTTCTTCTCAGAGAAATAAGATCATCTTCCCTGTCACTCATGCAAGATGATTCCCTTGAAGTTGAATCCAATATCGTTGCATCTCAGAAGGTTAAAGAAAAATTTGACAGTAAGAAGCAACCCTCATATCCTCTAGGGGATTCTTCATCAGAGAACAAGATGGAGAAAATGGCCAAAATGTTGGATAGTCTAATAGCTGAAATGTCTAGACTAAAAATACCAAGGGAAAATACCTGTGATGGGTAAAGGGCCGAATGATTTTGCTAACAAAAACCCTAATTTTTTCCCTTACAGAAGAAACAACCAACTAGCTCAGATCCTTCAAAGGATAGGAATTGTCGAGCACCCTATATGCAGATAGATTATTATCAACACAAACAGAGCATACGAGATTTATTGTCAACCCGAGAAAGTATTTTATTTCAAAGGATAAATGCATAGTATATGCGTTAAACACCAAATCAACGTAATTGAACACTCTTATCCTCTAACAACTATGTTCATCCCAAGAATCTGTGCAATCCTATTCATCTTCTAAACACTACAAATTCAATTACCTGTAATTTAGAAAAATGATCTAAGATGCAAACAACAATTGCAGATAAAAAGGAAATCCTATTCACAACTCTGAACAATTAAACTACCCATTCAATCTAATTACTCTTGAAATTCATAAACATAAATTAAATATTAATCTAGAAATTCAATTGCAAAGGATTAAGTTCAGCTATTCGAAGGAATTGACTTGCAGGAAAGAAAATCAACAATCATAATTGGAAAGATAAATTGCAAGGATTCGTAGGATAACAACTGAAACTACAGGATGAACCGAGCTGCGTACAACTACCGCTCAATTTGCATAAAGGAAGTTATCTATTCAATCGACTGTCACTCTGTGCCAATTACCAATATTTAAGAAAATGGGATCCCAATTATACTAAAAATCCACACTCCTACTACTGTGTACAAAGGAAATATGATCAACAAAGCATTACACAACCATGAATTCAGAAATCGTACTTTAACTCAGCAATCTCTACGGAGGGCGGGCCCAGCCTTCACACAGAGACGCTGGATGAACAATGTACAGCTCCCTTAAATCAGAGGTAACTCCTTGTATTAAAATAAAGAATGATTACAGGCTGCTTCCACTGTTAATACAATGAATGAATTATCTATATGCCAACCCCCTGGGTCGAAACAGCTCCCCCTATTTATACATGCAAATCATAACCTTCGATCCTATTAAAGGGTATCCATGAAGATCTATGATTTTTAGGTGCCCTAAATATACTGGTTGTTAAAAAACGTGGTATGATAATGACATGGAAAATGCGGGAAGGCTGTTGACTTGCCCAAGAGTAGCGATCTCTTCAGATCACGATTATATTCGAGCAGCAATGTAGTGCGTTCTGTTACAGCTGCACTGTCACAGCTCGGTCTAGGATATTACATTAAAACCACGTGCCTATATTGATGATCGGGGTTGAGGGTCCTTTTGAGCAGCGAATATCCCTTTCTTTGATAATTGTTCAGCCCTCATCCACCTGCAGTCCACTTATCTCAAACTGCCTTCATAAATCATAACATGTTAGCACATTTGAGAGATACACAGCTTTAATTATCACAATCATAAGCATTAATAAGATAAGCAATGATCAGTCATACCTTGGTAGTTTGGGGATGAAAGTAAGGACAACAGGTCTGATTAGCATGCTAAATGATGTAAGACAGGGGAAGAAAAGGTGATTGAAGATGGTCAAAAAGGGGTAATTCCTAGGCTCAACATCTCCCCCCAACTATCCTGTTGCATGTCCTCATGCAAGAACCTGCATCATTCGAAGTCTGAGTCCTGTACTGAGCTATGTTCATGGAGGGAGGAGACATTGTAGGGAAACTTAGGTACCTCATTTTCCTTTAAAAAGCCTCTATGATTAACCCGATACTTCTAGCACCGCTGCTTCTCTTCCCTAGTCAAGGAAAAATCTATATTATACGGTTTTGTTGGCCACCAAATGAGGGGAAATTTGAATTTCAATCCCAACCAATCAACTCCACACTCCCTCATGCTTCCCACATAGCCCTTGACTCTGGAAAGTGCCTGCTTGAAATTTTTGAAACACTAAGGATCCCGGCTTCTAAGTGCAGAGGAGGCAACCTGCCATCTATGTTTACTCCCTTCCAATGCCACCTGCTGATGTCTAGAAATATAATTGGTGCAGGTGAGATCACTTCCTCTTGCAGTCTCAGGATATGTTGTGCCTAGGGGGGTCTTGAAATAAAAATTATGTACCGTGCCAAGAGAATGCCAGGATTTTGGGGTTCACTTCGAATCCATAAGTTAGTGTGGCCTTCATTATGGGAAAAGGTCTGAAAAGACCTTTCCCACTGAATGTGATTACTCACAAAAGAGGCAAAGGCTCTGAGCTGAACATCCCCTGTGAATGGAACAGGGTTTGAGTGGCGGTCTAGGGGGAAAGCCATTTCATGTAGGTATAATTCACATAGTAGGTTCTGCTCCTCAAAATTGCTTCCAAAGAATGTTTCCAAGAACTTTGCTGAGGTTGTGATTTCCAACAATCTCCCCTCTTGTACAGCCTTCAATTTAAACACGACGAATTGCTCAAATAGGAACACTAGATAAGAGGAAGAGGGTTTCCTGGTGCCCATGAGTTCTTGAGAGAGTGTGTACATCTGTTCTTTTTCTCGCTGCATAGATTGAAACTTTTTCAATTCTTTCAACTTGCTCTGCATCTCTTCTTCCCTAATTCTGTGGGCCATACATTCTTTAGCCCACCTCTCTTCCAGTGATTTAATGATTTTTCTATGCTCACTCAAAGCAATCATACTTGTCTGGTGCTCCTCCAACTGGCTTTTCCATTTGGTCACTTCCAACTTCAGGGCTGAGACTTCTGTTGTGAGGTTTAAAATTTCCTTTTTATAATGCCCTTCTTTCTCTGAGTCCAAATTAATGAAATTTATAAGAGGTAGAAGCATTGGATATTGTGGGGCAGTGTCCTCCAGCATATCCAAATTTACTATGAGAGTTGCCGGTTCTTGTGTAACAGCAACATCCCATGGATTCTCCTCAGCAGTTGCATTCATGGCTTGTGAGGACACTGGTTCTTCTGTGACAGTGTCTCCTTCTTCCTCAACCTGCATTTCTAAATTTGGTTCAAGAGTTGCTGGTTCTTATGTAGCAGCAACATCCCCTGGATTCTCCTCGGTAGCTGCATTCATTTCCTTCAGAGACACTGGTTCTTGTGTGACAGTGTCTTCCTCCTGGTCAACCTGCATTTCTTGTGTTGCTGGTTCTTGTGTAACAGCAACATCAACAGCTGCATCCATGGATTTTTGAGACACTGGTTCTTGTGTGACAGTGTCTTCCTCCTGGTCAACCTGCATTTCTTCTGTTGCTAGTTCTTGTGTAACTGCAACATCAACAGCTGCATCCATGGCTTTTTGAGACACTGGTTCTTGTGTGATAGTGTCTTCCTCCTGGTCAACCTACATTTCTTGTGTTGCTGGTTCTTGTGTAATAGCAACATCCCCTAGGTTCTCTTCAGCAGATACATTCATTGCTCTTAGAGACACTGGTTATTGTGTAACAGTGTCTTCTTTGTTCTCTTGCCTCTGAGATTGAATATCTTCCCCTTCGTGCAGCTCTTCCTCAAGGATCTCAGTGTCACCTGAGGCTTGTTCATCCTTGCTCCACTGTGCATCAGGTATGATATCCATCCCGGGGTTATCCTCTAATTGAAATTCAGGAATCCCTGCTGCAACTCCCAAGGATGTTGGTTCTTGTGTAACAACATCCTTGCTTACCTCTTCATCTTCCTGCTATTGCAATTCTTCTTCTATGAGCTCTGCATCATGGGAACATTCTGGGGTTACAGTGCAAAGCTCTTCATTTAGTTCCAGAGTGTCCTCCATCCCAGGTTCTTCTCCCACTTGTTCAGCTGACTGGACAAGTATATTCAGGTTTGCTGGTTCTTGTGTTACAGCCCCTTGTTCAAGTTTATCAATGCCCTACCCTTGTGGCTCGGCTTCTACAATATCTATGTCCTGGGAGCATTTTGGGGTTATAGTGCAATCTTTGTCCTCGACATCATGCATGATTTCATCCTTTTTCTCCCTCGCCACAGAATTAGTGGCAACTTCAACAAGGATGTTTAAAGATGTTGGTTCTTGTGTGGCAGCATCTTCTTTTTCTGCATTTTCCTCTGTTGTGGGTGCTGACTATGGTACTATGTAGCTGCGCATTATAATCTTGTGACCTGTCTCTTTGAATATTTCCCCATAGGTAGGGTAGATCACACACTCATATTCCTTTCCAGGCTCAGTAGAGTTCGATCCCTCCAACTGGTCTGTAGCCTCCACCAATGTATACATTTTCTTCTCACCTTGTTTTCTACAGGTTTCCTTCCATGTCTCCACTTCCCTTTGAAGTACTTGGACTTCCTCCTTTAATAATTTGTTTTCTTCTAAAAATCCTTCAATGCTAGGTTCTTCCTCAACTGGCCTTTCTGGAGCATCCTTTGGCCTCGGTGCAAGGATTGGGAACTCAACCTGTGCTTCTAGGGTTGCCCATCTTTTTCTGGCTGCCTCTGTTGTTGCAGCTATTTTAGTTCTTTTCCTTCTGATAGGTAAATTTATGTTAAGTTCGTAAATTGATCTTTTCTTTCTCCTCTGTGGTGTTTTCTTTTGTGGAGCTGGGATGTCAAGTTTCACAGCTGAGGTCGAAGGAATATTTTCTTGCTCCTCAGGCTGTTCTTCCACAATTAATGTTCCTCCTTCCCATTCAGATGAGGATTCAATAGTTACTGGATCGATATTTTCTTTAATTTCCCCAGCTCTGTCATCTTCAGGTTCAACTGTCGCGGCACTTGGTGCTGCTCCAGTTTCACCTTCTGTTGGCAGAGCTGTCCTCTTGTCTATGTTCTCCACAAGGTTTTTATGTATACTCTCCTCCAATTGCTCTACCTATGCCTCTGGTTGTGCTTCTTCTGATATAGTTTCATCCCCCCCCCCCAACTATATTGGAGGAACTTCGGTCCTCCTGTTGTGGTTGAACCTGTTCCTGTTCTATCTTGACACCCAACAAGAGAGCTAGTTCTTGAGCTTGGACTGTGAATTGTTCACAAGTTATATTATGCTGAGCAAGGGTTCTTGAAATTATTAATTTGATGAGACCATGGTGGGTCAGGGAGGCAAATGGGTGCTTAGCGGCTTGGACAAATGCCACCATATGATGCAAGTCATGGAGCAAATAGTATGGAATGTTTAATAAAATGCCATGGCAGAGATGAGAAAGTAAAGGTAGGTCAAAATTATAAAAAGTTTGGTACCTACCTTCACAAGTGATGTACTTTTTGAGGAAGACAGTAACTTGATCCCATGGTCGCGAAAATGAAGATAGTGCAATCCCTCTTCTGGATGACTGAACTTGCTCCCCCTCTCGTAAAAATGCTTCCCGTGCGCTCGTTGTGGGAACTTGTCGTCCAAACCATGCCTTTCCCACCTGCGGGATAGCAGTAACTTCGGATATAATGGCTTCAGAGACTTCTATGCATAGCCCACACACCTCAGAGTGAGTATCTATGAGGTTTAAGGCAAATTGCAGGGCTGCTTCTCGGTTAAAGCCATCCAGTCGCTCAAAGAAATCGAGCCAGCCGGCGGCTTGAAAGATCGCCAGAACTGCGGGATTGTTCCTAAGCTCCTGTGTATCTAAAGGTTCATGACAAGCTGGGATCCCCATAATCCTGGCTGCAGAGTTACAGAGTCCAAGAATGGAGGTTGCAGTGCAGAGGATGCACAAGTCGTTGAGCGGAGATGTTGAGAAAAATGGCAAATTTGGAAAGTTCAACACGGAGGGAGGTTCAAAATTTTTATGCCAAATTGGGGAAGGTGGTGGTTATTAGTTTTTACATCGCATGAGGGAAAGGTTAATTAAGCCATAATGGTGGTACATACGAAGGTATGACTGAGATCGTTAATCATATCAATACTTAATTATGTGAAAATCAAAGCCATACCTCATGAGATGGTGCGTCGGATAACCTGCGGATAATGGTGGAACGTGCGAATGCTGACGCTGCAAAGACGAGCTCGTGCACAGTTATTAATTTGATCATAATGACGTAGATAATGCCATAATGCCTTCCGTGAGTGAAATGGAAACCATCAAATCACCGGGGTCGGAATTATGCCGAGTTGGCCGGCACGAGTGCAATAAATCAGAGCCATAACTGGTAGTGGAAGCAATTTCTTTCGTTAACACAGTAGTTACCTCCGCAAGTTGTAAGAAAAGGGTGTTTAATGCTAAAAAATGGTCGCCAAATAGAGAGGAATTGCAGTTGCCAAGAATGATATTGCGACCGGCGAAGAAGATGTTGCAGCCGCCGAGAATGGTTCACGGCGTCGGGAAAAAGATTGGCGGTAGCAGGAAAAATCACGGCTGCCAGGGAAAAGTTTGTCGGCCCTCGAAAAATATCTCACAGCCATTGGCAAATATGGTGTAGCCGCGAGCAAATATGTTGCAGCCACCAGGAGATGAGTTACGGCTGCCGGGAAAAAGGATTTTCTGGTCATTGGGAAAAGGTCACGGCTGCTGAAAAATATGTTACAGCCGCTGGGAAATGGGTTACAGCTACCGGGAAAATGGATTTTCTGGTCATCAAGAAAAGGTCACGGCTGCCAGAAAATATGTTGCAGCCACCGGGAAATGGGTTACGGCTGCCGGGAAAATGGATTTTCTGGTCATCGGGAAAAGGTCACGGCTACCGGGAAAATGGATTTTCTGGTCATCGAGAAAAGGTCACGGCTGCCGGAAAATATGTTGCAGCCACCGGAGAAAGATGTCACAGCCACCGAGAAATATGTTGCAGCTGCCGGGAAATATGTTGTAGCTTCCAGCAAATTTATTTTGAGGAAAAGGGGAAATGCAGCACAGGGAAGTAGAGGAAGATGACTCCCGTTCGACAGGCCCAATCTGGTCATTCGCCTGGCACTACCCTGCAAATTTTTGAAAAACAACAACAAATGAAAAGATCAAATGCAAAAGGAAAACAAATAATTATACGCTACAGTAGGAAAAAAATTATTTATGTACAGTGATTCAAAGCGCGATTTACAGTTCAAGGGTCGGCAGAGGCAGAGAGAAGTTCATGCCCTGGTGTTAGCTGATACTTTGGATCGGCAGTGCTTTGCGAAATGAATGCATCTTTCGAAATAGGCTTACAATACAGTCGCAGTTTGTGTTCATTAGTAAGTAATGGTATGCGGTTATCATCAATGGTCACCAGACAGACAGTGCCATTGTCAAAGACCCTATCAACCAAGTATGGACCGAGCCACCTTGTACATAATTTACCTTTAAAATACCTTTTGAATCTGGAGTCATAGAGTAATGCCCAGTCTCCCTCGCTGAAGACTTTCTTTTTAATAAATTGGTCATGCCAATTGGATCTCTGTTGCTGAAGCAACAAATTCTCGTCCACTGCAGCTAACCGCTTCTCATCCAATTCAATTAATTGATTCAATCTTCTCCTCTGGGCTTCTGTTACATCCAGATTCATTTCGGTGGCTGTCTTCAGGGTTTTAATCTTGAACACAATTGGAAAGATGGCACTCTTTCCATACACTAAATCGTATGGAGAAAAACCTGTACTGCTGCGCCAAGTTGTGCGATATGCCCATAGTGCTTCCAGAAGCCTGTCAGCCCAATCCTTTCGATGACTCTTAACTGTTTTGGTCAGGATGGCTTCGATAAATTTATTGGTACTCTCCACCTGACCATTGGCTTGGGGGTGGTAAGGTGAAGCCACCCTATGCTGCACATGATACTTCCAGAGCAAGGATTCGAATTGGCGTGACATAAATTGCGGTCCCCCATCGCTAACCACTTCCTTTGGTACCCCAAAGCGGGTAAAAATTTCACTGTACAGAAAATCCATCACCGCCTGGTCGTTAGCCTTAGCCAAAGCTACAGCCTCCACCCATTTGGTCATATAATCAGTACAAACGAGAATGTAAACTTTCTATCTGGAAGGAGGACTGATAGGGCCAACAAAATCCAGTGCCCATCTATCAAAAGGTTCAACTACTACTTGAGGTTGTAGAGGCATCTGATCTGTTTTATTAGGCTGGCCCATCCTTTGGCAACTGTCATAGGATTGAACATACCTTTTAGCGTCCCTGAACAGAGTCGGCCAATAGTATCCCATCCGTAGTGCTTTATGCCCTGTTCTTTTGTCTGCAAAGTGCCCCCCACAAGGCTCATCATGATAGGCCTTCAGTATGGGAAAGATCTCATCTTCTCTTACACATCTCCTAATCTCAAGATCCGGTCCTGTGTAAAAGAGATGACCATTTAGCCAACAATACCTGGCACTCTGCTGAATGATTTTTCTTTTTTCTCGTTTAGACATATGTGGTAGGAGCTTCCCTGCAACCAAATAATTAGCGACGTCTACATACCAGGGAGAGTGAGCTGACAGTGTGAATAGATGTTCATCTGAAAAAGAGTCCTCAACAGGAAAACTATCATCACTATTAGTGAGACGGGATAAAAAATCAGCAACAACATTTTCTTTTCCAGGTTTATCTATAATGGTGATATCAAATTCCTACAATAACAAAAGCCATCTGGTCACTCTGGCATTGGTAACAGGTTTGTTCATTAAATATTTAATGGCAGAGTGGTTAGTGTGCACAAACGTAGGATACCCAGTGATATAATGTCGAAATTTATTGATAGAGTAAACAATAGCTAGGAATTCTTTTTCAATAATAGTATAAGTAAGTTCAGCAGGGGCCAGGTTTTTACTAACATAGTAGATGGCATAAGGTACTTGACCATCCTACTGTCCTAATACTGGGCCCCAATGGCAGTGTCAGAGGCATCTGAAGAAATATGGAAGGGCAGGGTTCAGTTAGGTCCCCGTAAGATGGGAGCTGCGGATAGCTTCTCTTTAAGCTCATCAAATGCTGTCTGGCATGCTGTATTCCACACAAACTGTGCATCCTTCATTAACAGAGAGAACAAAGGAGAAGCTAGTTTGGAGAAATTTTCTATAAACCTTCGATAATATCCAGCATGTCCCAGAAAACTTCACACCTCTTTCTGAGTTGAAGGGGTAGGTATATTCTTTATCACCTTTATTTTTGTAGGGTCTACCTGAATGCCATTGGCAGAGATAAAATGCCCTAATACTGCCCCCTCACTCATCATCATATGGCACTTTTCAGTGCTTAATGAGAGCTGAGTCTGTTCACAGTGAATTAAAACCTTCTTTAAATTTTCCAGTGCTTCCTCAAAATCCCTGCCTTAGGGAGTAAAATCATCCATGAAGATTTCCATACTATCATTGACTAATTCAGAGAATATGCCAATTACAGCTCTTTGAAATGTTGCTGGTGTGTTACATAAACCAAAGGGGAGCACTCTGTAGGAAAACGTTCCCTAGGGACAAGTGAAGGTGGTTTTATCCTGATCCTCAGGAGCAATCTGAATTTGGTTGTACCCACTGAAGCCATCTAGGAAGGAGAAGAACTTCTTCCCTGATAGAGTATCAAGTACTTGATCAATGAAGGGCAAAGGAAAATGATCCTTCTAAGTGGCTTTGTTTAGTTCCCTATAATCAACACAAACCCTCCATTTGCCATTTTTCTTGGGCACAATTACGAGTGGAGAAACCAACTCACTATCTGAAATAGGATATATAAATCCTACTTCCAACAGTTTCTGGATCTCTTCCTTCACTATATCCCTCAGGTTGGGGTTCATGCGTCGTTGGGGTTGACACATAGACCGGGAGTCACTTTTGATATAAATATGATGGGTGCACAGATTAGAGGGAATACCCCTCATATCTGTATACTCCCAAGAAAACGCCCCCTTGTGTTCTTTCAAGAGGCTGACCAGGTGTTTCTGTTCCTCTAAGGAGAGACTAGGATTAATATTCAAAGTTCGTCCAGGCTCTACCTCAATAGGAATACTTTCTAAATTTTTCAAAACTGGGATTATGTTTGTGTCACCAACTAAGGCTTCTTCCATAAGATTTTCTTGTTCTTCCTTGCCCACGGTAGTGTTCAGAATTTGATAGACCTCCCTATTCACTGAAGTGGGTTCACTAATGAAATTACTAATAGTATCATCTTCTATTTCATTTTTAAAAGTTAAGGCCCTCCCTATAGTTAATAGTGGCTAAACATCCTCCTCCTCCTCCTGCTCTATCCAAAGGGAAGTTTCATCCTCTAGACTTGGCCAAGCTGGAGGATAAAAGGTGAGGTTTTTAGTATCTATACCATCAGATATAGTCATGGACCCCGATCGACAGCTGATGCAAGCATCAGCTATGGCCAACCAAGGCCTCCCCAGGATCAATGGGTGTCCCCCAAGCTGCGATTTTGGTTGTAATACCAAAAAGTCAGCAGGGTACTGCCATGAATCTACTGAGATGACAAGGTCATCTAGAATCCCTTTGGGTCTGATGGTGGATCTGTCCGCCAATTCTAAAATAGTAGGGGTCGGTCTAAGATTAGTGAGCCCAAGATTCTTTATAGTCTCCATTGTTATAACATTGATCGCTGCTCCTAGATCTACTAGCATGTTGGGTATCTGTGTCTGTCCTATCTGTACAGTAACAGTGGGATTGCCAGGGTCATCATATTTAGTCACAGGGGTTTTTCCTATTATCAGGGCAGATAAATTCCCTATGACATGAACAGTGGGAGGATCCCTAGGTTTTCTTCCTGGTTTCTTAGTGCACAGGTCCCGAACTGTTCTAGCATAAATAGGCACATCTTGAAGAGCTTGAAGAAGGGGTATTTTGATAGAAAGGTTCCTTAACTCTCCTAGGAGGTTAAACTGAGGTTGCCCCCCAATTCTTGGTAGCATTAGTCTCTTAGGATATGGTGGTTGCCTTATCAGTTGGGTAGGCTGCGTATTGTCAGGTTTATCGTTTGATGTTTCAGTCGTCCCATCTAAAGGTTGCTTATCATCTTCAATAATAGGAACTGTGTCGGATGGATGCTGTGAATTCCTTTCTTCCTTATGCACAGAAGGTGGAGCATCTTCTGTAATTATTGGTTCTACTATTTTCCCAGATCGTAAACGAATATCGTTACAAGGTACAGGGGAAAGAGAGTAGGCTGGCATGTTGACAGTCTCCAATTGATGGAATGTCTTATTATTCGAGTTAGGATTGGGTTTGGTAGGCAGCTGAGGTCATATTGGTATATTAGGAACATAATTATTCTGCAGCTGCAACTGCTGAGGTGGATATTGGGGATATTGAGGAAATTGAGGATATTGAGGAGAATATGATGACTGTTGAGGAGGTGGTTGAGGAAACTGGTTCCCGGGATGGAAATTCCTCCATCTAGAAGACCATGACGTAGGTTGGTGTGGTGGCTGTATCCAAGGACTCCACGAGTTAAAATTTTGCATTGCAGGTTGGGAGGAATTCCACTGAGCATAATTTGAAGGGAATTGTGTATTCACATTTTGCATGTTATTATTCCAATTACCCATATTATTAAAAAACAAAAACGAGTCTAGAGGCATACCTTGATTTCGAGGTTTCCAAGGTTTCTTCTGTGCAATGAAATAGGCCGGTTCCACTTCTGGAGCTAATGCCTGCAAAACAGCCTTCACTTGGGGAAGTGAGGGACATTCTTTCACATTATGGTTTAGCTCACACAGCTGACATACTTCTACTTTATCCAACAGGAATTCTTTCAGTGGATGATTCTTTCTACATCGGGGGCAGAACACACCTAGTGTGAGATCCTCCACTGCCTGTTTTTGCTTTGCCTTCAGGACATCAATCTCCGAAGAGATGGAGCTCATCATTTATGTTTTAAAATTTTCAAGGATATTGCCTATCTCTGCATGGGTAGCTCCCCCATTGGATGAATTCTGAGTTTTGTCGAAGACACCATGTTCTATCTTGTCCCATTTGTCCCGCTTATTATTCCTGGAAGAGCCCCTGGAGTACCTCTTACATAATTCCACAATCTTTCCAAAAGGTTCTTTAGAGATATCTCCTTTTCCTAGAAGATTTAACATGTCTAAACAATCGTCCTTGATCCCATGAAGCAAGATTATATTGAGTGCATCCAACCCCATGTTCGTCTGCCCTGCTCTCTGCACATTGTACATCAGCCTTTCCACAAAATCCTCCAAACTTTCATCCTCCTTCTGCACCATTTTGAATAACTCTTCCCTTTTATCCTTGGTATTGCAATACTCCTGATACTTCTCCAGGAACACCTATTTCATTTTATCCCAATTAGCAACAGTTCCTCCCCCAAGGCTCATGAACCATCGTAAGGCGTTGTCCTTCAGGGTGGCAGGGAAAAGTTTTAGCTTCTGAGCATCGGTGACATAATCATAGCTGCAGCAAAGAATATCAAATTCAAAAAGGAATTCATCTGGATCTTCTGCCACCTTTCCACGGAAGCGAGGTAGCACCAATGGTGAGATATTCTTCATAGGGGCTGCCCCTGCTGGCTGTTGAATTGGGAATTGCAATGTAGCCATCGTTCCTTCAGGCAGGGAATGATTTTCATGATGATAGTTTTCCCCCATTGCCTCTTCCTCATCAGAGTCATGTCTGTTACTCATCTCCTCTTCTGTTTTCTCCTCTTCGTTCTTCTCTTCGTCCTTCTTTGGTTCCTCGTTCCCTTCCTTGTCTTTCCACTAGTCAGTAAACTTCTAGTGGAACTGCTTCCACTCTTCTTCAGTTACAACCTTCCCGAAAATGTTGTAGTTTGGTCCTCTACTAGCAGGTCCAGTTGTGTCCTTCTCTGCAGGTATATTCGAGGAAGTCATGGCTGCTCGTATATTCTCCACCGTGGAACCTGATGCTAGCGCCCCAGGATCGGCAGGGTTTCTTCTAATAGGAGTTTCTTGCTAGCGAGCTCTCGTAGATGAATCGGTTATGTCAACAATATCATCGATGAATGTCCTTCTACCCAATGGTGTTCCTCGGCCGCGACCCAAGCCACCTGCACTGTTAGTATCTTGTGGGGTTTTGGGAGTTGGGAGGTGATCGCGTTTTACCCTCCTCGTATTCATGCAACCCAAATAATTTCAGCAAAAAGAATAGAAAGACTGATTAGAAACAATTACCAAATGCAACTAATGATAGTGTTTAATTTTTATCCTTCCCCGGCAATGGCGCCAAAATGTCGAGCACCCTATATGCAGATAGATTATTATCAACACACACAGAGCATACGAGATTTCTTGTCAACCCGAGAAAGTCTTTTATTTCAAAGGATAAATGCACAGTATATGCGTTAAACACCAAATCAATGTAATTGAACACTCTTATTCTCTAACAACTATGTTCATCCCAAGAATCTGTGCAATCCTATTCATCTTCTAAACACTACAAATTCAATTACCTGTAATTTAGAAAAATGATCTAAGATGCAAACAACAATTGCAGATAAAAAGGAAATCCTATTCACAACTCAGAACAATTAAACTGCCCATTCAATTTAATTACTCTTGAAAGTCATAAACATAAATTAAATATTAATCTAGAAATTCAATTGCAAAGGATTAAGTTCAGCTATTCGAAGGAATTGACTTGCAGGAATGAAAATGAACAATCATAACCGGAAAGATAAATTGCAAGGATTCATAGGATAACAACTGAAACTACAGGATGAACCGAGCTTTGTACAACTACCACTCAATTTGCATAAAGGAAGTTATCTATTCAATCGACTGTCACTCTGTGCCAATTACCAATCTTTAAGAAAATGGGATCCCAATTATACTGTAAATCCACACTCCTACTGTTGTGTACAAAGGAAATATGATCAACAAATCATTACACAACCATGAATTCAGAAATCCTACTTTAACTCAGCAATCTCTGCGGAAGGCGGGCCCAGCCTTCACACAGAGACGCTAGATGAACAACGTACATCTCCCTTAAATCAGAGGTAACTCCTTATATTAAAAGAAAGAATGATTACAGGTTGCTTCCACTGTCAATACAATGAATGAGTTATCTTAATGCCAACCCCCTGGGTCGAAACAACTCCCCCTATTTATACATGCAAATCATAACCTTCGATCCTATTAAAGGGCAGCCATGAATATCTCTGATCTTCAAGCACCCTAAATATACTGGCTGTTACAAAAAGTGGTATGATAATGACATGGAAAATGCGGGAAGGCTGTTGACTTGCCCAGGAGTAGCAATCTCTTCAGATCACGATTATATTCGAGCAGCAATGTAGCGCGTTCTGTTACAGCTGCACTGTCACAGCTCGGTCTAGGATATTACATTAAAACCACGTGCCTATATTGATGATCAGGGCTGAGGGTCCTTTTGAGCAGTGAATATCCCTTTCTTTGAGAATTGTTCATCCCTCATCCACCTGCAGTCCACTTATCTCAAACTGCCTTCATAAATCATAACATATTAGCACATTTGAGGGATACACAGCTTTAATTATCACAATCATAAGCATTAATAAGATAAAGTAATGATCAATTATACCTTGGTAGTTTGGGGATGAAAGTAAGGAAAATAGGTCTGATTAGCATGTTAAATGATGTAAGATAGGGGAAGAAAAGGTGATTGAAGATTGTCAAAAAGGGGTAATTCCTAGGCTCAACAGGAATAAAGCTAAAGACCAAAGAATCAGAGCTCCTTTTCAGAATGTGGTGCTAGAAGAAGAACCGAAGTTCACTTAAGAAGAAGGAGAGGCAAAAGAAAATATCAACTGTATGGAGGATGAAGTAGATCTATCCTTCTTGACACAAGGAGACTATGAGGAAGCCCTCATGAATGAACAGATCATGGAAGAATCTCTGTATTAGGAAAATGATCAGGAAGGTTATAATTTGAGATCTAGAATTTTTACTCCTATGAAGAATATTCCTGCCCCTACAAAGCATCCTTCTCCTCAGGCCTGGAATATTGCTTCACCTACAAAGAAGATGATTGTTCCTCCAAAACAACAACAAAATCCATTACAACCTTCAGCTCATGATCCTGTTCAGCTCAAAGCCACACCACAATAGGTAAGAACTTCTAATAAATTTTCCAATGCTTTGAATCTTGAGTCAGAAATTTAGAAGTTAAAAATCCCCTTTCCCTTGATAGAACTGATGAAGAATGAGAACTTCAAGGCATCCATACTAAAATCCCTTCAACCAAGGACTCCCCTAGATGCTGAATTTGTGAACTTGCAAGATGATAATCCCATAGTAATCCTAGGCCCTATGATTTAAGAGTGGGATGAGTCTTTCCCACCTTACTACATATCTCTGAATATCCATGATAAAATCCTTCATAATTGTTTACTGGACTTAGGAGCTTCCCATAACCTAATGCCAAAAGTAGTGATGGATGAGCTTGGCCTCAACATTATGAAACCCTACCATGATCTATTCTCATTTGACTCCAGGAAGGTCAAATGCCTGGGCCTCATCAAAGACCTTGTCATAAACCTCTCCCAGCTTCCTTCAAAAAGTATAGTGATGGACATAGTGGTGGATGATATCCCACCTAAGTTTGGCCTCCTTTTGTCTCACTCATGGAGTAAAAGGCTGGGTCCTACCCTTCAGATGGACCTTACATATGCTACAATTCCAATGTTTGGAGGGGAGACCAAGATACTCTATAGGGAGAACCAGTTCACCTACATCATCAGCAATGCCAAGAACTCTATAAACCATCCTATAGATGCAGTAGACACAAATTTTAGGGTATGCATCCTTGAGATAGATGATTCCCAACCAAAATCCATACAACTCACAAATCCCACCTCTCAACCACCCAACGAGGTAACCACCCCTGTCTAGAGCATGTTTTTTGATGGGGCCAGTACTCAAGCCTCAGGCGGTGCAGGAATAGTCATGATTTCACCTTCAAAGGAGACTATACATTTGTCTTATAAGCCGTATTTCAAGACTACTAACAGCATAGAAGAATATGAGGCGTTGTTACTGGGAGTGAAGGATGCTAAAGAAATGGGAATCATGTGCATAAAGATATTTGGAGATGTAGATCTCATTAGACAGTAGGTGAACAATACTTTTCAAGCAAAGAATGTCAGATTGAAGGCATACATAGATGAAGTATGGAAACTCAGGGACTCCTTCATGTTTTTTGAAGTCTCATATATACCTAGGGCTATGAATCATCTAGCTAATTCCCTTGCTGTCTCTACAAGTCTATTTGTTCCCCCTTTACCTCCTAAGTTGAGCTATGATATCCAAGTCAAGTACAGGCCATCCCTACCTGATAATGTAAAATTTTGGAATGTTTTTTAGAATGATGATGAGCTTAGTAAATTCCTCCAAGTAGTAGCTGAATTATTTGATATGCATATTGATCAAGAAAACCTAAATATGGAAGAATCCCAGAAGCTCAAGTTAAAAGATAAAATAGTTGATCAGAACATTGTTCAGTTACCTAGAAATTATATACCTTGGGTTCTGGTACCCCTGGAAGAGCTATTTGATCATAATGATGTCCCTTTTAAACCTACCAAAAAGGAGAAAGATCTTGCTGTCCAAGAGAAAAACATAGGTAGCCAAAGTCATCCAAAACCCATAAATCTGTCCACTGAGTTAACTGCTGATCAGAGGTCAAAATTTTGTAGTCTGATGAAATATTTTGCTGATATCTTTGCCTAGGAATGGAGTGACCTGAAAACCTATGACACTAGTATCATCCAACATAGGATTCCCCTGGAGAAGGACACCGTCCCTTTCAAACAAAAGCTCAGATATATCAGTCCTCTCCTACTTCCTGTAATTGAAAAAGAGATCCAAAATATCCTTAAAGCCAAAATCATAATTCCCCTCAGGTATTCCAAATGGATTGCAAATTTAGTAGTGGTAAGGAAGAAGAACAGGGAGATTAGGTTATGTTTGGATTTCAGAAACCTAAACAAATGCTCCAAGAAAGGTAACTATCCACTACTCAAGATAGAACATCTGTTGCAAAGAGTCTCAGGGGCTAGTGTCATGTCATTCCTGGATGGTTTCTTTGGATACAACCAAGTTGTTGTGCACCCTGATTACTAAAAAAAACTTCGCTTACCACTCCCTAGGGCACCTTCATGTATGCCAAAATGCCATTTGGGCTAATGAATGTTGGGGATATTTTTTAGAGAGCCATGGATCTAGCTGTTGTAGGATTGAAAGACAAATTTGATCTCATATACCTTGATGACCTCAGTGTTTACTCCCATGGCCATGAAGAACATTTGCAGTGCTTGAGGAGGGTATTTCTAAAATGTAGAAATTTTGGTATATCACTGAACCCGAAGAAGTCTCAATTTGCACTCAGAGAGGAAAAACTCTTAGGTCACATAGTCTCAACTGAAGGTGTGAAGATTGATCCTGTTTGAGTTGAAGCAATCCAAAAGTTTTCCATACCTAGGTCAAAAAGGGATATTCAGTCATTTCAGGGTAAGATAAATTTTGTCAGGAGGTTTATCCCAAAATTTTTTGAGCTGGTAAAACACATAACCTCTATGTTAAGAAAGGATGCTGAAATAAAATGGACAGAGCAAGAAAGAAGTTCTTTTGAAGACATCAAGAAGGCTATCATGGAAGCTCCCACTCTGATTAGTCCAGACTACACCAAGGGTTTCTTCATTTTCTCCTTTGCATCCTATGACATAGTGGCAGCTGTGCTGCTACAAAAAGATGATGAATGGCTTGATCACCCTATTTCCTTTTTCAGCAAGACATTAAGGGAGTCTAAACTAAAATACGATCCCATTGAAAAGTAGGATTATGCTCTCATCAAGTCATTGAAATCCTTCAGGGTTTACATTCCACATGCCTAGGTCCTTACCGATGTCTCTTTAGCTGCTATAAAGGATGTATTAACTCAGCCCGACATTGATGGAAAGAGAGCTAAATGGATTTCCAAGCTGATTGAGTTTGACATAGAAGAAAAACCCACCAAGCTAGTGAAAGGCCAAGGTCTAGCTAAACTCATGGCTAAAGAAAATTGTGATCTTTTGGGAATGAATTTTATTTGTATAACTTTATCTAACCTCCAGACAGAGATAGCAGCAGAAACAACAATAGAAACAGTTGGGGAGTAATAGCATGATAGTCAACAAGTAGTTGAGAATTTGTCCTCATGTGAGTGGTACTCAGGTATTATCCATTTCCTACAAAAGTTATAAGTTCTTCCTAGACTCACTCTAAATCAAGCACGGGCTCTTAAAATTAAGTCTATTAAATTTGGTGTAATTGATAAACTGTTGTATTGGAAATATCTATCTGGTGTTTTGTTGATATGCTTAGATAAAGAAGAGTTAGTTCAGGTCATGCATCAGTTTCATTCAAGTCCATGTAGAGGCCATCATTACTGGAATACCACAGTCCACAAGATTCTGAGGGACGGGTACTGTTGGCCCATTCTTTTCTCTAATGTGTGTACCTTTGTAAGAGCCTGTGACAAGTGCCAAAGATTCATAGTGAAGCAGCGGCTCAGAGCCTTGCCCCTTAGACCTATTGTAGTGAATGGTCATTTCCTGCAGTGGGATCTTGATTTCATAGGTGAAATTAATCCTTCATCCATTCATCAGCACAAATGGATCCTAGTGGCCACAGAATATTTCACCAAGTGGATAGATGCATCCCCTACAAGGAATGCCACTCACCAAGTCATCATGAGGTTTTTATATGAGAACATCTTTATCAAGTTTGGTTGCCCTGTGAGGCTAGTGACTGATAATGCACCAGCTTTCAAAGCCGAGGAATTGGTTAACATTTGTGAGTCCATGGGAATTTAGTTGGTGCATTCCACTTCCTATTACCCTCAAGGAAATGGCCTTGGTGAGTCATCCAACAAAATCCTAGTTAGGATCATCAGAAAATTATTGGAGAAAAATAAAAATAAAATTGGGATTCTAAGCTGAAATTTGCTCTATGGGATGATAGAGTGACTGTTAAGAGATCCATAGGGACTTCTCCTTTCAAGTTAGTTTATGATACTAAAGCCATTTTTCCCATTTAGCTGATCCTGCCAGTTGCAAAATTCTTTCAAGAGGAACAAGATGAACCAAATGACATGGTGAGGAGGATGCTTGATTTGGTGGAGTTGCAACAAGTCAGGGAACAGGTGATGGAAAAGTTATAAGATCATCAATAGAAGATCAAGATTATTTTTGACAAAAGGAAAAAAGTGGACAACTTTTAGGTTGGAGATTGGGTCCTCAAGTGGGATACTGCCAAGCAAGACAAGGGAATGCAAGGAAAGTTTGACTCTTTGTGGATAGGCCCTTTTGTGATAACTCAATTGCAGTAGAACAACACCTTCAAATTGCAAAATATGGAAGGAGAGGAGGTGTTTGATGGCCTAGTAAATGGGATATTTCTGAAACTCTATTTCATCTGAGGATTTAAGGCCTTGTTATTGTAAATTATTAGTTAGTAGATTGTTTTTGCTTACAAAATAAACTCCATGAAAAATGGAATAGTAGAAGATAGGTTTAATTCTTATTTTTTTCAGGAAAGGAATTTTGGTATGGGGTTCTTGGGACCTCACAGGGAGGTTCCCATCCTCGAGTAGGAGCCATATGTTATCTCCTAAATAAATCAATTTTCAATAAGTCCACTCAGACAATCTATTTTTTAATAGTGATGAAGATTTTAGGTCATATTATGAAAGATGTTTGGGTGACTAACAAAGTTGGAATATCTGGTGTTCTTTTTTTCAAGAAATTTGAAATTTTTTAGCTTTCGGTGGCTCAGGCGAACTTTCCAGCAGTTCATTAGCCACTGAAAAGCCTAACTTTCGGCAGCTAACAGTTTTGGCTCAGGACCACGTTAACCACCGAAATCCTGTTGATCATGTTTTAAATAAATTTTGGAAAGGGAACTTTCAGTGGCTTAGGAAAATGTACCAATAGTTCATTAGCCACCAAAAATCCCACCTTTCAATAGCTAAATGAGGTGGTCCAGGAAGACATTAACCACCAAAAGGCTCATTCACATCGTTTTTAATAAATTTTGGAAAGGATACTTTCAGTGGCTTAGGTGAACATACCAACTGTTCATTAGCCACCGAAAATCCTAGCTTTCAGTAGCTTTCGAATTAAGCCCTAGATTCTCTTAACCACCAAACAGGCCAAAAAAGGAAAACGGTTATATTTCCATCAAAATCAAACTTGCCGAGCATGAGGCATGTCATAATCTATCACTTTAAACAACCAAAAAGACCAGGTGACTGTAGTAAATCATAAATCGGTGGCTAAAACGTCATTATTGATCTGAAATGACTAATGGAAATTAAAACCCTAGCCTGCCCTCCATCTATCCCACGACTGCAGTAAAACCTCCATGAAGCATCAAGTCACAGTTGGAAATGATTACTAGGCTAGCAATCTCATGGTTATCACCAGAATCCACCATTCGCTTACTTGAGTACCGATCGAGTGGTTAACCCCTCAAAACCAGCACCATATCTTCAATACACTGCATATTCTCTGCATGCATTCTTACTGCTCAAGGCCATCTCTGAAACTAGAGTGCTAAATTCGTCCACAAAGTTTGAATTTTGGTTTTTTGTAGGTTCAAAGAAGCACAGCTCAGAGATGAAAAAGGGAGGAGGACCTGCTCTCAAACTGGAACTAGGGGACATAATCTATGTTGAGTCACATCTAGAATTCTGCCAATTCTTCAAGGATGCAAGCTATTACAGGTTCTATGAAAAAATCCATGGTTCACACCAGCAAGCGGTAGAATCATTTTCCCTTTCTTTTGATGGCTCTAAGGCACTGATAGGAAAGGAAGAGTTCCTAGCAGATGAAACCCTAATTGTAGAAGTGGAAAAACTACCAAGAACTAGGGAGAAATGGTTTAATACCACCATTACTAAAAATGTGGAGTTCAGATCATATTTAAAACTTGAACATAGAGATGTAGTATGGAAGAAAAGTGTTCCATCCACCTGGCTAGAGGAGAGGTGGCATCAATTATTGAAAGCAATCTTGGTTTACATAACCTGTGAAGGAAGGTATAAGAGGGTGATGATATATCACTTTAAATTAATGAATCATTTTATAGGAAGAAGCCCTTTAAACCTACCCTTCTACCTCCACAAGAGCTTAACCAAGATGGCCCATCAGGTCAAGGCTCAGCCCACTAAAATTGCATGACGGTTATCTCACCATGGCCTGATACAACTCGTATTTCATGAATTGCTGCAAAGGAGAAAGATAGCATGGGAATATTTTATCTATTTTTAGTAAATCAGATCCAACTTTTCAGGATTTGAATATTTTTGTAAAGGATATAAAGCCTAAGACTTATGTTGAAGCAAAGGTTTGACTTCAAGGACTTTTAGACCATTATTATTATCAAACTTCTCGTGTTATTCATCATCTAATACAATCTCTTTTGCTATTATATGTTCAGTTTCCATATCTTCTCTATTCTATGCTTGTGCTTGAATGTATGATTCAGGTTTATTCATGTTATTTATCTGATAGCTGTCACCCTATCTGTATGTTGATGAGTTGAATTACAAGTACTTTTTGTTGTTGTGATTAGCCATTTATATGTAATTTCTTTATATATAAATTTGCCAGCATAGTAGGCTCTCCATCTTTTCACCCTATTATCAAACCTCTGAACATTGGTAGTTACAAGCCTTATCTTTTGATTGAGTTTTATGCATGTCTTGAGCATGTGAGGTCCTTTAGGTCATCTGAATTGATTCAATTAGAAAAACCATAAAAACATTTAAGTTATGAGGCATCCTTGAGCTACAACCTAGAGGAGTTTCTTGGAGTGATAACAATGCCAACATGAATGATTCATTCGAGGGCATGTGTAAGAAGTTAAGGGACCTTTTAGATGAAATCCTACTTTTTGGAAACACGCTCATGATACATAAAAACACAACGATCTCACATTATGTAATGCTTGGTTTGGTTAATCTCGATCCTGACATGTCATATGGAACACAGGTTAGGTTGGGAAAAATGTGCACATGTTTTATAGTTACAAAACGCGTACACATTATGGACAAGCAAAATGTGCACACGTTATGAAGAAGCAAAATGCACACACATTTTGGAGAAGAAAAGCACACACGTGTTTGAGAGAAGAAAAACATGCACGCATTATGGAGAACCAAAAAAATTAGTTTTAGTGCATGACTAGGAAAATGAATAAAAATAATAGTTTGCATCATCAAGACTTAGGACCTATAGTAATAATTTAACATCATCAAGAACAACATCTTAAACAACCATGCCAAACCTCCCAATAGCATAATTTTTCTTTGTGTTTTAATATGGACACCATTAGGAGGTTTTAAGAACTAAGTTTGGTTCATAGTCCTTTGACCATGCTTAAGGGAGGAAACTCAAGAATTATGTCCTAAAGATAACTTTTAAGGCTTGATGTCCATGAAAAGGGCATCGAACCTACACATAGAACCTCCATATGTGATATTTTGGATCTAAGAGAGAATGTGCAGTGCATTGGAATTCTTTTAGCACTAGAAACATATTTGTAGACATGGTTGAGGGAGGAAACCTAGTCCTTAGGCCCTAAAGGAATCCTATAGACATATAGGACCAAAAACAACACCTCGAACAAACACACATAATCTCTTAAGGGTATCCTCAACCTTTAAGTTTGGATATGGCCATGATTAGGATTTTTTAGCATTATATATGAAAGGATAAGGTGTTAATCATGGATGGTACATAAATCTTTAATTTTAGGTTATAAACCAGCTTTTAGGGCTAAGGGTTCATGAATGACACCTTGAATCACCATAGATGACCTCTCATGTTGATAGTTTTGTTTTGAAATGGGATATGGGAACCGTTAGGGGTTGCTAAGTACTATGTATCTATCTTGGGACCTTAGAAATAATAAGGGAGGAAACCTAGTCTTTAGCCCCTAGAATATGCTCCTATCCATCTAAAGCCAAGAATTATGTGTTGAACAACCTCAATAGATCCTTCTATGGTTTCATTTACCTTGAAATGGGGATACTAGTTCCATTAGAACATTTTTAGCACTAATTACATATATTAGAACCCTTCACATGGGTAGGGGGAAACACTTGATCCTTAGGCCTTAAAGGAATTTGTTAACCATTTAAGGCCAAACTGATGCCTCCAACCACCACACATGACATTGAAAGTGAATCATTTGAATCTTAATCAATATATGCATGCCATCATCATTTGTTGAGCACTAGGTATGCAATGTGCATCTCAAGCCCATGGACATGGTTACGGGAGGAAACTATGGCATTAGGCCCTAACTAAATATTCTATGCATCTAGGGATAGGAAGGATGCCTTAAAAAATCACACATGGGATTTCATGATATATTTGGACTATGAATATGGATGTTAGTAGAATTAGGTGGTTTTCATCAGCAAATATGGGACCTTTGAGACATGATTGAGGGAATATGCTCGTTCTTTTGGCCATAATGGAATATTTGAGGCACCCATGTTAATGAACAATTACTTGAAGCACCATAGACGTCCTACTCAAGGTATGCTTAGTCTCCAATAAAATATGCACATACCTTTAAGAGGTTTTGAGAATTACATATGGGTATTAAGGCCTAAACAAGGTCAAGGGAGGAAATCAAAAACTCGATCCCTAAATAATATTTTTGGCATCTATGGATACACATGTTCCTTACTCACTATACCTATATGCCTTACTCACTGGCCCTCCCTGCCTTTGTATTTCCATCTCTCACTATCTCTATGTGTGTGTGTGTGTCTTCCCCACTTATCTCTCTCACAACCTCCCTCTCTCTCTCTATATATATATCCATGTGTGTGTGGGTCCCTCCCTACTCCCCATCTCTCAAAACCTCTCTCCACCTTATTTATACCTTCCTCAGTATCCCTCCCTACACCACTCTCTCTTTATTGCTCCCCCCTCTCCCATCTCTCTCCCACACAATCTATCTCTCTCTATATATATTTATGTATATGTGTGTGTGTGTGTGTGTGTGTGTGTGTGTGTGTGTGTGTCCCTCCCTCATTCCCCCTCTCTCATAACTATTCTAAAGGAAAGTTTCCTATGGCTAGGGTTTAAGAGGTCATCATTGTACTAGGGTTGAAATATGGACGCAAATGGTTATGCAAGCAAATATAAACAAGATTCAGAGATTAGAATGGTTCATACCTTAGCCAAATGAAGGCTGATCCAAGTAGCCCTTTAATCCTCCTCTTGCTCCTCTTGCTCCAAGAGACCTGCAAAATGAATTATACCTTCCTCAAACCAATATTTACACATATAAAGCAATGGTAATCAAATAAACATGAAATAATGATCTGACTAACATCATCATATGATCATAAACATAGATTTAATCACACATTGAAAAATGATTTTGGAAGAAGAAGGACATCACAGTTCTTTATTAATATTGAAAACAAGTATAAATATACCTTCTCTTCAAGTTGGGCACTTCACGAAACCTTGATCTGGTTCTGTTGCTTCTCTTCTCCAAGGAACTCAGCCTCCAAGCTTTGAAACACAAGGAGAAATATTCTAGGGAAAAGGTGGGGTCAAAGAGAGTCCCAATTCCTCTAGCATGACAATGCAAAAGTTCAAGTCCCCTCTCATGGACCTCCCTACCTCTATTTATATCCTTGTAAAGAGATAGGGTCGAAGAAAAAGTAGTTACAACTGAAGAAGTCAGTTGCATAACCACCCAAACTACCCAAACTTTGAGAAAATTACTTTTTTGACATCTACAGGATGAACGTGCAGGTTCCAGAAACAACAGTCGTGTGTGCATGAGGTACACACAAGTTGCATTGTAAATAGTCACATATTTAGGGCACACACAAGTACATCAAAAATCTCACTATTAGGTTACTTCTGAGAATTTTCAGCCTTTGGTGTATTCTAGAAATTTTTAGCTAACTCAGATACCCTTCCAATGGCATAGAGAATAGGTCAAAAGGAGTTACATAACTCTAGATATGGGTCCTCCAATATAGGTGTTTTTTTCAGTGACTTTCATGAAGTGTCATCATGGAAATGTCACAGAAATGTTGACATGCGACGAAATCATGGGAAAGTGGTCATAGGAAGAGACGTGTCATTTTGAGCTATAATAGATTCCCCCTAGGGTATGAGGTTAGAGGGGAAGACAATAGTCGAATTACATTATAAAGGAAAAAACTGAGTATGGAGAGAGCAGAGAATCCAAGATCAAAAGGCTTGAATAAAAGTACATGAAAGAGAGATAAATGTTAGAAAAAAATGATCTCTTGGACATACAAGTCCATATACCAATCATCTCCATAAATATACAGGTGGATCCAACATATGTATAACTAATGAAACTATCATGGTCGCTCAATATGCAAAAAGGTTCCATATCAAATCTAAAGGAGTCATGGCCACAAATGAACAAGGTGGATCCATGCTCAACAATCGATCATAGCCACAAGAATACAAGGTGGATCTATGTCTCAACAAAATGTAATATAAAATTTAACAAGTTCTTTGTAGCTTGAGGAAATAGTAAAAGAAATGATGATGCTACTGTCGGCCCAAGGTCTTCAATCCAAACCGCCAAAAAAATGTATGAATCCTAACCATGCGAATAAAGGATATGAAGTTGAAGATGGAGGAAACCATTTGATTATCGTTCAATAATGAGAACCGTTAACAAACACGATGGAAAATGCCATTAATTAAAATGGTCCCCAAGGTACCTAGTACATTGTAACAAGTGTGACTGCAAGGACTTGAAGTAGAACACTTGAATAATCCATCGACTAGGAGGAAATAAGGTATTCCCACTACCCAATAGCAAGAGAAATTTCCACTAATGACTACAATCCCCAAGTCACTGTTATAAACTATAAATCTCATTCCCAAAGCAAGATGTGTTGCAGTCAATAGGAAGAGATCCGTTGGAAGGAAGACATTAACACATTCTCCATCATCCAACACAAGGTAATTCAAAGACTAATTGGATCTAGAATTGGTACTAAATTTCACGACAAGGACCAATGAAGACATGATGTATTGAACTGATACCAGGGAATGGCTGACAAAAAAGGTCAAGGAAACTAAAGAATGGCTGACAAAGGTTTATCCTTGAACATTGAGAATGACACAAAAGTGACTTAGGCAACTTTTGACACAAAAGAACTAATGACACAAATATGCAATGTAGGAGACATTGACAGATTCTCCATTAAATTGGAAAAGAAAGCCAACTGGAGGAGTAATAAACTCTAAATCGAGATAAGATAAAAAAAATGAGACCCAACTGTTGATAGACTCAAAACTAATGCTTTGTTCAAGGAGACAAGACTTGTTGCCATGATGTAAAAACATGTGACTGAACTTCTCTTCCCCTCTTTCTTGTAAAGGTTTAATGAGTCCAAGAAAGCAAACTCAAGACCTTCTTCAGTTTTGGGAAGCTCGAAGACGAGACAGAAGAATTATTGATAAAGTACTGATTCATGTACGAGCCCAAACTAGTACATGCTCATCGGTGTTTTCATAGTTTAGAGAGTCTGAAAACTCCAAAGAAGACTGTAGGGGGGTGCTTTTTCTTCCAATTTAGTCTCCTCGGGCCAAAAAATTATAAAACAAACCAGAGAAGAACACTCTTAGCTTCCGAAGAAGTAAGGTGGACCTTTTTCATACTTAGTTAGGAAGGTCCGAAAAAGGTTAAATTACCACCTACCCAATTCTCCTTCAAAAGAAGCATATAGCTTGAGTTTTACGAGTGTGAAGGAAATAAAGATCACATGGAAAGATCTATTTGGTTACGAGAAATGGGGCTTACAACAGTAAACTTGACACTTTGTTCTTTAGGGTTTAACTAGCATGACAAAGGAAAAAGGTACGTTTGGAATATTTTTCATGTTTAGGTCCAGAGCATGAAAAAGAGAAAACTAAGCTAATATCGGGTGCTCCTTTTCCATAAGGTTAGTCCGTCAGGTTCGGAAAAGTGATAAACCTATACCTGAGAATACTCTTCTCAATTCTGAAGAAAAGAGAGTGCTCCTTTTTCATATTATTCCACATGGTCTGAAAAAACAATAACCTACCACCAATGTGGATTCCCATTCACATATTCTTAATGAGACTGAATGGACAAGTTTACTCGGTAGTCAATTCTATTTTTAGGAGTTAAACCTAGGCCTAAATAAACTTCATATCTTTCCCGTGAAATTTTAATGAGTTTTTAAAAGTCAACTCGTGGCCTCCTTACTGTTTTTAATGAGCTTGAAGGAGAGAAAAAAGAATGCTCTAAATGGGAGGAGATGAGTGTCATAGGAAGGAAAAACTATTTCCAAGCGCAAGGAACAAACCTATGCATAATGCAAGGAAAGTGAGCAATATAACGACACTCGGGGAGCGTATTCTCTAAGTGAAGGGTGTCAAGTTGCGATGACAAAATGGTACAAGGCTGAGTGACAATGAGAACAAATATGAGGGATTTTACAACGAGCTAAAAGCATGGAAGCCAACATTAGGATCATAAGAACGAGTAGGGTACATGCGAATGTAGTTACAGCTTGAACAACAAGGTGAGGCCAATAAACAATTGCGAATCCAACTAAGAATTCTATCTCCAAGAAACAACAACATCAAGATCATATTCAGAAGAAAATATCCATTACAGGTCACTTTAGCAGAAACACATGTGACTTTTCTATCTTCTAGAAAAGGTGTAGTCAAGTCATAATCAACTGAATGAGATTCTATAGTGCCAATGGTCAAGGATTTATGTGGCGGTCCCCATGCCTCTGACCAGTGAAGAGGACGCGACCCATGGCATTGACCATCCGGCTAAGAGCCCATGAACATGTAAATTCATAAAATTTGCTGAAACAGAATGCTTAAACATGCACATTGAACATGTATCATGCACAGATGCAATTATCTACCAGACACAACGGAAACAACATTCATTTAAACAAGCATTCATTTAACATTTTTGTCATATCATTAACAGAAATATAGTTACAGAAGTAAAATGGACAAGATTACTTATCTTATGATGAACTTGTTCCGCAACCAGCTATGTCACTGCAACATTCCACCCAACCATAGGCCAGCGTGGTCCTTAATCTCTCAGCAAGGCTGCCAACCCTGAGCTGGGCATGATTCTCCAAGGAATAAGGGAACAACAGGCTTACATGTAGCCAAGGATACACAAAACACACAGCCAAGCCAACAGAGTTGGGTTTATCAGGCCATTAAGGAGCTGGAGAAGGAAAATTGCTAAGCTGGTGAGCTCATTACAGAGCCAAGAACACCTACACCAGAACTAGCCTGACCTCTAAGACACCCAAACACACCCAACACAAGGAATCAGTCCCTTCTCTGCTACACAGTCCCTCAGGCCCTGCATTCCCTTCCAGTGCTATTCAGGGGTGATGGAGAAGAAGACCAACCCTCTATCTCTATCTGTGTGGTTCCAGCCACCAGGTTTATCAAGCAAAACTAAGCCTCCATCCTTGCTCCCAATACAGTTCGAAGACCAACCATTGCACTCAGGCAATTTATTTAGCTGTCATAGCTTAAACAGGGAAAATTAATTCAAACAATCTGCAGCAGCCTCAAGGAATAAAAACCACCATGATTCACAGCATGGGGAAACAACAGTCCGTTCCTGAACAGTTAAGCAAGTGGTTAAGAATTACATAGACCGCACACAATCCTTGAGCATGAAATGGCCTCCTACAGGAAATCGTGGGTGAACGTGACCAACAGCTCCCATCTTGCTACGTGAGTAACAGCAATGTAGAGCCACCAATCAACCCGTGAGAAAAGGATCCGCCCACACCATCCACAAATTCACAGAGGAAAACCTGCGTGGGTGAAACCAGGAAAATTCCTAGGCGTAAAAACAATGAGCAAACAGTTGGAAGTGCGTGAAGGTGAACAACCACAGGGAGGACACGAAATTGCAGTGCATGGGTGTTCAGCAAACTCATGGAGCCCAGAAAAAAATGTCTACATGAGGAATGAACAGCAAAATTGTGGGTAGAGTGTGCGTGTGGGTGAGGACTGACAGTCCTGCCACCCCACTCCCCAAAGACCATAACTGCCTCAACCACCAGCAGTCTTTCTTAATGAAAGTGGTTGGAATAAAACAAGGTAAGAAGACACATGGATTTTCACCCTATTGGCCAAAGTTTGACAAATTCCCCCACATCCTTATCCTTGTGAAAATCATGCCCCTTTCTCATTTTAGTTGCCGTGATCGTAGCTGGTCGGATTCATTTAATTAATTATAGATGCATAGTTACATGATGACCAACATAATATATTCCACATGCCCTGATATGCCATCAGTGACAATTTAAATCCAAAACATAGCATAACCGACCAATGGTGGGGCCTTGGCCTTTAGCTCCGCACCATGATCATTTAATATATACATCATGTACATCTAATGCAACGGGGTCAAAACTGGGGTGTTACAATTTATAATCAATAATATCAACCTCAAAAGGAAATAAAAAATCAACAGGGGAGATAGAGTCTGTCGAAACAAACTCAGTATCACAGGAGTTGAAAAATCTATAAGAAAAATCAAACTCATTACGATCACTGACTTGTTGTTCGAAGTAAAAGTCCGAAGACTAAAAAAGAACAAAATAAGAAGACCAATCCATGGGAATATTAGGATTACTAAGAAAATCAAGGTTATACTTAGTCACAACTAAACCTACATCCAATAGAAGGCCAGACTGTATTAAATACTATAGGAAGACTTCATCTGAAGGGAGATCATCCGAGATAGAACACATGTCTAAAATTTCAAATGGATCAACAGAGTGGAGACAGGGATCCATAGTTTGTATAGGATGAATCACTTGGTCAAATGATGGGACTAAGCCGTGAGAAGGTAAGCATGAAAACAGAGGATGCTTCTTAGTAGCAATTGAACGCAAAGGAAATGAGGCCACATAGCTCACTTATGGCAGGGTAGTGTCTATAGAAACACTGGGAATCAATAAAGGAAAGACCTGGTCTCTAGTTGGGTCAGGAGATGGGTCAATTAAATCCAACTGATCGATAGTGACAATTTCTTCACCATGATTAAATTACATCACACGAAAGAATGTTGACACCACAACTTGCATGGCATAGACATAATCATGTCTGAGGAGCATATTGAAGTCCGGGACTATAGGTTGATTAAATGGTTGAGAAACTACAGGTTGTTCAAGAGAAGGAAATTCTTGAGTCTCGGACCACACTCTTCACACCTCTGCGATAGTAGCGAACTAGTGAGTGAGATGATCTCCCTGGCATAGATTACAAGGGAACTTAGGTTTTCTCTTCAAATGATAAGTTTTCTCAATGGTGTCAATATGACTAGCAGTGGCTAACTATTTTCTCTCAGCATGACCTACATAGGCTAATATTTTCCCCTCAGCATGACCACCAGAGGCTGGGTGACTGGGTCCAACCTACCTAAGAGACGTTGGTTGTTGAAAAACTTCAGAATGTTAAAAAATAGGAGGGCTATGAAGCCAAACTCTTCTCACCTCCGTGATAGAAGGGCATTTATAAGTAAGGTGGTATCCATCAACAATCTTACAAAGAAACTTGGGCTTGTGTTTTGAATGGGTAGTATTTTTAATAGTGTGAGCATGACTTGCAGTGGGTGAGGTATTGTCTTCAGCATGAACCATAGAGCCTAAGATACTAACCCCAGCATGACTTGTAGAGGCTGAGAGACTGGTTCCAACATCAACTACATAGTTTGGATGCAAAGGATCAACATGCTTTGTAGTAGTTGAGTGTGTGCCCGCATCATGACCTTCAAGGCTGGGCGGATGGATCCAACATGAATTGCATACGTTGGATGGGGAGGTTCAACTTGAAAATTAGAGTTTGAATGGGTTCCCTTGGCATTAACTAGAGAGGCTAAGTGACTGGATCCAACATGACCTAGAAAGGTTGGAAGGATCCCACCAGTGTGATTAGCAGAGGCTGGATGATGAAGATCAACTTGACTTCCATAGGTTGAGTACTTAGATCCAACATGACCTGCAGAGGTTGGTTAGGTTCCCCCAGCATGAACTATAGAGGCTGGGTGGTAAGGTTCAAATTGACTTGCAGAGGTTGAATGGGTGGCCCCTTTTTTATGTGTCTTATTCCTATTCCTCCTTCTTTTATTCCTTTTAGACTGTTGATTACTAGTATCAGTACTTTCACCGCATGAGGTAGAAGGAGGAGGAGAAACAACAAAAGGTGAAGGGGAAGCAATATTTTGATGCCCTTGATATAAGGAGCTTACTTGGGAAGCATCAGGAGCATTCAGGACTATTGGAGTGGAAAACAACCACACTGATATCCCTAGGGTGAATCCAGGCATATTCAAGGTGGTCATCAAAGGAACACCAACATTCCCTATGAGAGGACTAGTACAAGGAGTTCCCAGCATGGGGGTCTATTGGTTGGTGTTCAAAGGGGTGTTAGCCATATTTTCAAACAATAAGACAAATTCTGAGGTTGGCAGGAAACCAAAAGTACAAAGAACACACCTAAAGGAAGACTAAGTACAGACAAACCACACAGCACTCACTAAAAAATTCCTAAAGCCAAATAGACAAATAGGTATAAGATATGCCTTCTAGAAGAAAATTGATAGACAGTTACTTGGAGTCAATATAGATGTTCTTAGGCACAAGCGGAGGAATCACCAAACTACCCTCCCACACCTTCTACTGGGGTTACCTTCCAAGCCCGTCCAAGGTAGACCAAAAATAGCCTTCCGGTAAACCTTTGTATGAACCCTAGACATCAAAGAGACTAAAGGCTACTGCAACTATACTGATAGTCTCGGGGGACAATCACAAGCCTGATTTGTATGCATGGGCATGGTATCAAATCCTGGAAACCTATCAACACCATCACCGCATAGGGCCCAAGAGGTGGTATTAACAGAAGTCCCCAGATGCGTGAAAATCTTGGTCTATGCTTTGACAGTAAATAAGAGGGTTATCTCCTCAATCCAAGCCTCCACGTGACCTCGTGCTTAAATCCCATTTGAGAGGAGCTTCCCAGATATAATCAACATAGAGGAGGATTTACCTAGTGATTGGCCAACTACATCTGAAATTAAATACTTGTGGATAGTTAAAACTCTCTAATCCAGAAGTCTAGCCTAAACTAGTTGGTGTAGCAGCCTAAAAAAGAAAAATTACTAATAACTTTTAATTGTTTTGTTATTTTTAAAAGGTTGTTTTTAGTCAAAGGAAAATGGCATGAAAGTGTTTTGACTCAAAGTTGAAACAAAATGACTAAGCAAAGAGAAATGAAATGCAAAAAGAAAAAGCTATTATGTTTTTCTTTTTCAAATAGAAACTTGAAAGCCACAAAATAACAATTTCTTTTAATTTTTTCAAAAATAATGATGAGCAATGCATTAAAAACAAAACCCTAATCTACATGCATATTAAACAACTATATGTTCTTTTTCTTTTTCTTTTATAAATGCAAAATAAAAACTACCTACAAACTAAAGTATATAGAAAACAAGAACAAAGCAAAAGAAACTATGCTATACAACCACCAAATAGACTCTAGAATGCCCTAAAGTGAGTATAAACCCTACTTTGAAGGAAGGCTTGCATAATAGAAAAGCCAACTATTTTGGCATGGTGAGGTTAACCAACAAAATAAGAAGGAAACAAATACCAATAAACTTCTAAGTTTAGACAAAGATCACTAACAGAGGTTGACAGAAACATAAGAAAAAAATCATGCCAAGCGAAGGGGGTGGAGGGATGAGAAAAGAGAAAAACCTAATGCTACAAAAGGACTTACCACACAGATAAAGAACATCCAAAATGGATGACACTAACTTCCTAGATTCATGCACCTATAGAGTACCCCAAAAGACCTACCAAATAGTCCACAGTAGCAGAAAAAACCACAAAAATGAGGAAAAAAACTCTTTTAGGGGCACACACGGGTTGTACTACTATCAGGTTGCATGTCACATGTAGGTTTAAAGTATAGCGGGTCACATGTAGAAAACTAGACACACGACTGTGTAGTATGCAAATTGCGTCTGGGTGGGAAAAAACTCAAAAAAGGTAAAAAAATGACCTTAGGAAGGCAGGGTGTGTGTTCTATTAGAATGAGAAGGTGTTGCTAAGTGGAAAGAAGGACCTGAAAACTTGAAAATGACTAGAATAAATATAGGGAAACCCCAAACAGACAAGGCTGTCCCTAGTGGAGTCATCTGTTCTGTTGAAAAGGAAAGTTTCCTATGGCTAGGGTTTAAAAGGCCATCAACGTATTAGGGTTGCAAGGTGGATCTAAATGGTTATGCAAGTAAATATAAACAAGATTCCGAGACTATAATGGTTCATACCATATACAAATGAAGGTTGATCTAAGAATCCCTTTGATCCTCCTCTTACTCCTCTTGCTCCAAGAGACCTTGAAAATGAATTATACCTTTTTCAAACCAATATGACCACATATAAAGAAATGATAATCAAATAAACATGAAATAATGATCTGAATAGCATCATCATATGATCATAAACATAGATTCAATCACACATTGAACAATGATTTGGGAAGAAGAAGGACATCACATCTTTATTAATCTTGAAAACAAGTACAAATATACCTTCTCTTCAAGTTGGGCACTTCAGGAAACCTTCATCTGGTTCTGCTACTTCTCTTCTCCATGGAACTCAGCCTCCAAGCTCTGCAACATAAGGAGAAATATTCTAGGGAAAAGGTGGGGGAAAAGAGAGTCCCAATTCCTCCATCATGAAAATGAAAAACTTCAAGTTCCCTCTCATGAACCTCCTTACCTCTATTTATATGCTTATGAAGAGATACGGTCGAGGACAAAGTATTTACAACTGAAGGAGTTAGTTGAATAACCACCCAAACTACCCAACATTCAAGAAAATTATTTTTTTGACATCGATAGGATGAACACGCGGGCTGCAGAAACAATAGTTGTGGGTGCAGGAGGTACACACAGGTTTCAATGTAAATAGTCATGTATTTAGGGCAGACACGAGTATTATATATAACAAGTTGAGTGCAACATGCAGGTTTCCTTAAGACAAGTCACATGTACATCAAAAATCTAATTTTTAGGTTACTTTTGGGAATTTTCATACTTTAATGTCTTCTGGAAATCTTTAGCTAACTGAAATACCTTTCCAACAGTGTAGAGAATAGGTCAAACAAAGTTACATAAATCCAAATACAGGTCCTTCAATATAGGTGTTTTTTTCAATGAATTTTGTGAAGTGTCATCATGGAAATGTCGACATGCAATGGAATCATGGGAAAGTGGTCATAGGAAGAGATGTGTCATTTCACGCAAGAGTGTGCAAGAGTTACAAGGACTATGCGACAGGTGGAGAATGAATCTAGGGAAATTCCCACCTATGAGAGTTTCATACACACATTGGAAACCACACCTAGAACCTGGTATGCCTCTATGGAGCTACGACAAGGAACCCAAGAGTGTGAGAGGCTCGCTAGGCAGGTTGCGCATACATTTGAATTTACTGAAGAGCACCTTACAATTGCTGCTATGCTTTAGAAAAAGAAGGGGAATATAGTTGCTGAGATCCCTATCAAAGAGGCTAATTCTCACCAATGCAGTGCAACCAGTTAGCAGTATAGTGTAACCAGATACCCATATGATGATCTGAATAATATCACCATATCAGAATCTGTTGGGGCGTGTACCCTGAAGATTACTAGTTGTGGTAACTTCGCGGCTGTTGGTAAGTGGAGTTATGGGTCAAGATAGTCTTAGGGGTATCAGGGTAAGTCAAAACCCTCTTTTTTGTAATAAACCTGTGGTTTAAATCCAGGGTTTAGGGTTTTTGGGTGCCCATGGTTTAAGACCATGGTTTTGTAAAAATGCGTAGTATAAATAAGCGCTTATGTAAAGAAGATAGGTTAGGTTTTATGATGTAAGGAAGATTAAGGCAAGGTTAAGATTGATTATGTAAAGAAGGTTAAGTCCCAGCTGTGTGCGTGGACGACCTCTGCAGCTGTGTGCGTAGAGGGTTTTTGTAAGAAGGATTAAGGAAAGATATGTAGCTATGTGTGCAGAGGCCTGCTGCTGTGTGTGCAACTTTAAGGACTGAAGAAATCTGCAGCTGAGTGCGCAGATCAAACTGCAGTTTTGTAGCAAGTTGAATAAAACGCAGTTTGGTGGACGTAGCCCCTACACTGGGGGTGAACCACGTTATATTTGGTGTTGTGGTTTCTTGTGTTTTCTTCTGTTTTGGTTATCTTTTATGCATTAATAAGAATACATTTGATAATATAGATCACTGCTAAATAATAAGCTTCGCTATGAATTCCCTGTAGTGGGTTAAGCAAGTCACGATTATCTATCTATCTGCGAACTTACATGAGAATAAATGGTAAAACTTTGTGATTACTGGTAGATAAGGTTATTCAAGGCTAAGGTACAGTAAGTAATTCCCCTCTTTGCTTGCAGAAACTTGATTCTACAGCACCCCATAGATGTTTCGGGTGAGACTGCAACCTGCGCGCAGGTTGTTGCCGAAAGGGCCAACACTGTGGGTCTTTTGTTGGTGCGACATGAAAAGATTAAACCCGGGTCTGCCCTATTGCCCAACAAATTGGTTCCGTTTCCGGTTGAACTCAGTACCTGCTGAAGAGGGGTTTACCTTGTACCACAAGGGCTATGTTCTGGAGGCCCTCTGTGAAGGAAATCAGTGATTGGTTTGATGAGATCTGTTTGCAATTTGCGCAGCAAGCGAACGCCATTCCGCGGTGAAATGCAAGTGAATTTTTACAAAGGTATGTTTTTTGTGATGCTTATGAACTTTTTTTCGGTAATATCTACATAGAGTTGCACCAGTGGTTGTCTAGGTTCACAAAGGGGAAGACGAACTCTCAAAGCCCGGCGGATCCCTGTGTGGACCCCCGCAAGGGTCAATCTTGTGTAACACGTGAACGACGAGGTCTCCCGCGCCATTGAATTTTGGGACGACGCGAATGTTCGAAGCCCTTGTAACAGAGTTTTCCTGTGACACGAGCACCTCTCTTAGCGAAGCTGAATGACAGTTTTTCAAAGGTCCCTGCGGTAAGTTTGTGAATTTATTAAGCTTTAGGATTGAAATACTATTGGTCGAAACGGGTATATTGCTGTTTGAATCGGACTATTAGTTTTTTCGTACTAACATATGTTTGCAAGTGACACTCCCTTCGACGAGCAAAGTGGGTTGTTGCGAAACAGAAAAAGGTATAAGAAAGATTTTGACCCCTCTTTCTTAGGTCAGGTTAACGCGTCCACCCCGGTAAACCCTAAAGAGTCAGATTCTGAAGACGACCCTTCGATTGGAAACCCTCCGGTCACCCCGCAACGCCGCTCTGCTACCCCTGAAATTCCATCGCAGTCTGAGAGTCAACCAGAACAGAGTATTTCGGCCACAGGCCAGTCTGCCCCTGTAAATCCCCCCCCATCGACATCCTGTCCCTCTCCCAACCCCCCCAGAAACCCAATGGCCCACCTCACTGATGACATTAAACTCCCCATATTTAAAGGCACAGGATCAGAGGACCCAGAATAGTTCTGGTTTCTATGTGAAGCGGTATGGAACGCGAAGAAAATTACAGATCTGGATGTGCGAGCCGCGCAGTTCATTACTTCTTTTCGGGACTGGGCTCTGACATGGTTCATGAAATTTTCCAGCACTCAGAGCCCTACATTAGGCGAGATCAAGGCAGCTATAGTCAAAGAATTTAAGAAGCCTAAATCGGAGTCGCAGAGCATTACTGAACTCAAGGAGATTCAACAGCGGCGGGGCGAATCAGTCTGGGACTTTGATCAGATATTCAAAGTTCTACTGGACCAAGTCAGCTTTACCATTAGTCCTACGCAGCATAAGGAATGGTTTATTGCAGCATTGCTACCACATATCCGAACTCCAATCATGCAACAGAAGGTTGGTGACCAACAAGAGGCTTTGGAAATCGCAATGAAACTAGAGACTGCCCCTGCCGGAGATGACTCGGGTATTGCTCAAATCCAAGCGCAGTTGGCCGTGATGGCTCTAGAACTTCGCGAGATGAAAAAGGGAAAACCTGATCGTGAAGAGGTCTGGTGTACGCAATGTCAGACCGAAGGTCACGACAAGGAACGGTGCCCTCTGGTAAACACGTACCTGCAGACCGGTGCGCCGAACCCTTTTCCACCTCAAGTTCTCTATTGTGAGCTCTGCAGAACGACAGGTCAACACCGACCTGAGAACTGTTACCTACTGCAAAGGTATGGACAAAGACCTAAGAACTCCTACTGTAATTTTTGCAAATCTGTAGGTCATAATGAGGATGAGTGCCGCACCTATGATGCCTACCGGGTGCACACTAAAGGCCCAAGCAACGACAGTTATGGATACCAGGGGGGCGCCTCGGGACGAGGTACTTCTGGAGGCCGTGGAGGCATGGCCGGGTGCGGCCGAAGCCAATTTGTGTGTTACAATTGTAACCAAGCTGGGCATTTGGCTCGCGACTATCGGAACCCCACTACGACGTGTCGGTATTGCCGCACCGTAGACCATGTGATTGAGCAGTGCCCCCAGTTGATCGCTAAGATTCAGGCACGCCAGAATACCCCTACTCAGAACCTCCAGATGATTTCTGTGGAGTTACGATAACCATTAATGTCGTTACAAGAAGTGGAGTTATGACACACATCCAAAATACACCAAACCGGCCTGTCGAAGCTCTAGTTCGTAAGGCTCCGGAGAAAATTCTTGCATTTGATATCATTCGAGAGAAAGATACATTCATGGAGGCCAAGAAGGATTTTGCTGGCCCTAGCCCACCCAGCGCGCCTGCGCAACCCCAGTCGTCACCCTGCGACGCATCGCTAGATAAAGTAAGTATACTATCTACCTTTTTGCAAAGTTGCCTCAAACTTTTAAGAAATCAAGCTGCTCTGAATGAGCTACGGAACGTCATCGCTTCCTGCGAATCTCTGCAAACTTGTGGTCAGGACAAAACTGTTCATCGAGTCAGCAGGACTGGTAGGGAAATACGATTGAATGCTTAGACAGGGGCATATGATATGACCGATGTTATTCTGGACTTGGGGTCCGATGTAAACGTTTTACCCAAACAAACCTGGGAAAAAATGGGGAAACCTACCCTTGCCTGGTCCCCTATACAGTTGCGACTAGCCAACCAACAAAAGATCGTACCTTTAGGAAGATACCTGGATCTCCAAATAGATATTGACGGAGTCAGCAATTTCACGGATTTCGAAGTAATTGAGATCATTGATGACAGCAACCCTTACCCGACCCTGTTAGGAATTGAATGGGCAATGGCAAATGCTGTAGTCATCAACCTAAAGAAGAGACAGATGGTCTTTGAAGGGAAAGACTTCAGGGTCATCCTGCCCCTGGATCCTTCACAAGGGGAACGGTACACCGAGCCACTCCGCCATGAGGATCACGCTGATACGGAACCTATATCTACTATCACGGCGCAGGAAGAAGGTTATGTGGATCCTTCGGTCGCAGGGTGGGAGTCTGGTAGCTCCTATATGATAGACTCTGGAGATGAATTAGAAAGTTGGCAACATCGATTATCTGAGCACCATCGGGACAGCAATGCCTGCCTTACCAAATCTCTTCGATGGGTCGACTCACAAACCAGAACTATACCAGTGTATGATGGTTCGACAGATCCTGAACTATTTATTGCAAAATTCTCGGACCAGATACCAGACCTACAGAAAATGAAGGCCCTAGAGTCAGTATTCAGAGCCACAGTAGTCAGATGGTGGACGAGCCATAAGAGGCAGATCCCTACCTGGAAAGCATGTCAAAAGCTCCTTCGCCTGAGATTCTCAGACCAACTGGCAAAGGCGCGAAGCAAGTTTGATGGGAAAACTTGTCCACAGGACCACTTACGCGAATGCTACGAGGTATGGAAGTATGTACCTCAGGATGAGTGGGTAAATAGATTTGTGCACACGCTAGGACCACTAGCGAAGAACTGGTACACGGAGGCTGAACTTCGCCAAGACACTGTAAGTTGGTACTGTCTTGTTCATAGATTTATCCATACTTTCTCTACTAATGATGTCTATCCAGCCCTCGACGCCGCTATCAGGATCATCCATACTAAGGTATTTACCGACCAAGAAGTGACAGAAAACTACCCTGATTGGGCCACACAAGAAGCCCTCGCAGTCGAATGTTATAACTTCACAGTCGACGAGGAGGAGGACCCGCATCGTCTCGATATCCCTGAATCAGAAGGATACTGTGACGTGCATGGACTGGCAGTCAAA
>LPNX010158581.1:145790-206787 GCA_001517045.1 Pseudotsuga menziesii | reverse complement strand
AGTATACTCTTTTACCGATGGGTTTTCAGGCTACCATCAGATCCGAATTGCCCCAGAGGACCGTCACAAGACAACCTTTGCTACCGAGATGGGATCCTTCCAGTATACTATCATGCCCTTTGGGCTGAAGAATGCACCTGCCATATTTTCGCGAGTAGTCATCTCCGCGTTCAAGGAATACATACACAAATTCCTAGAAGTTTACTTTGATGATTGGACTATTTTTGGGCCAGTAAAAGACCATATAACTAGCTTGAGACTTATGTTGGATAAATGCAGACATCACCAAATCTCCTTGAACTTGAAAAAGTGCATTTTCTATGCACCCTTTGGCATTCTCCTTGGTCATGTGGTATGTAAGCAGGGATTGATGATGGACCCTGCAAAGATTGCTATTATTGTGAACCTGCCACCTCCGAAGTCCGTCAAACAACTTCGCACAACGCTGGGTCACACCGGTTACTACAGGAAATTCATCCAAGGATATGCCAAGATTACTGCCCCAATGGAAAGATAGCTAAAGAAGGATATTAAGTTCGAATGGACACCAGAATGCCAAGCAAGCCTCGACATTCTGAAAGAAAAAATGGTCACTGCCCCTATCCTAGTATTCCTTGATTGGAACAAAGAGTTTCATATGCATGTTGATGCATCCTCTATTGCTTTAGGTACTGTGCTCGCCTAGCCAGGTGCAGGTAATATCGATCACCCTATCTCTTTTGCCAGTAGGAAGTTATCTACAGCAGAGAAAAATTATACTACGACAGAACGTGAGGGCCTTGCTATGGTATATGCATTACAAAAATTCCGACATTATCTGCTAGGATCTCATTTTAAGATGTTTACTGACCATTCTGCTTTGAAGTACTTGGTTAACAAACCTGTACTAGGTGGAAGAATATGCAGATGGTTAATTCTATTTCAAGAGTATGATTTTGAGATCATTGTTAAGCCTGGAAGACTTAACCTAGGACCTGACCACTTGTCGAGGCTCGAATCAGGCGAAGAACCTACCAACATGGACGAAGGCCTCCCCGATGCACAATTATTTGCTATACAGATAGTTGATGATTATTTCCAGGATATCGCTCAGTATTTGTCTACAGGTATCCCCCCTTCAGAGATGACCACACAGCAGAAGAAGCAATTGGTGGTGCGAGCCGCGGACTTCACTTTAATAGCAAGGAAGCTATATAAACTGGGACCAGGTGAGATACTGCGCAGATGTGTTTTGGAACATGAAAAACCTCTAATTTTGGCGGAAGCACACTCTGGTGTAGCAGGAGGTCACTACGCAGGCAAAGCCACAGCGCAGAAGATTTTGACAGCCGGTTTATGGTGGCCCACACTTCACAAAGATGCAAGAGAATATTGCCACAGCTGAGACATATGTCAAAGGACAGGTAAACCATCTAGGAGGGATGAAATGCCCCTAGCTCCGCAAGTAACATTGCAGGCCTTTGAAAAATGGGCCATTGAATTTGTTGGACCTATCAACCCCCCCGCGAAAAAGTCAGGAGCTAGATACATCATCACAGCAACTGATTATCTTACCCCTTGGGCCGAAGCTCAATCGGTCAAGACCTATAGCACTGCTACTGCTGCGAAGTTCATCTTCGACAACATTCTATCCAGATTTGGGTGTCCCAAAGTTCTTATGAGTGATCAGGGATCACATTTCCTGAACAGGACTATTGAAGTATTGACCGAAGAATTTCAGGTCTATCATCAAAAGAGTACCGCATATCACCCACAAGCAAATGGGACTGTCGAAGCTTTTAACAAAATCCTTGAGCATGCCTTGACAAAGGTTTGTAACGCTAACATGAACGATTGGGATCTCCGAATTCCAGCAGTACTATGGGCTTACAGAACTACTTGCAAGAAGTTGACAGGCCATATACCCTTTCGACTAGTTTATGGACAAGAAGCTGTCATGCCCATGGAATATATTGTTCCCAGCCTCCGAATCTCTGCTTTCACCGAGATGGATGACCCAGCCATAATCACAGAAAGACTGAAACAGATATTAGAACTTTAGGAGGATAGATTTGTCGCAGGCTTCCAACAACAGGTGCAGAAAGCTCGAGAAAAAGCGTGGCACGACAGACACATCAAGATGAAACATTTTCAGCAGGGTGATCTTGTGCTCCTTTATGACAGCAAATTCATGAAGTTCCCTGGAAAATTTAAGACACATTGGAAAGGACTGTATGTAGTACAGAAAGTTACTGACGGGGGCGCAGTTCAGCTAGCCAAGTTAAATGGTGAGCTTTTCCCCTCTATGATAAATGGGAGCCATTTAAAAAAGTACATAGATAGGCCAGGTACTCAGAACAGGAGATAGCTCCAACTAAATAAGTAACATGCTCGTCGCACTATGAATTATCGTAGTCTGTTTTGTCCACATGATGCAAAGTTACAAGCTGGTCATAGGTCGCAGGGTCAGGTTGTGTCGAAGTCGAAAATTGTCAAGGTGTGTCACAACCCAAAATGTGACAGATGGGACATACTGCATTTGGCGGCGCTAGCACAAGCGTTGCTCTCATTTCTGGTCATAATGAGATCTTGGGAAAATCCGGCGCTGTGTGGAGCAGATTCCTGGAACTTCGTCAGATTTGGTATCATTTCTGCACCATGATGCCAAATTCAGCCTCGGGATTTTATAAGGAGCTATCTCGACCTGTATTTTCTACCTGAAACACATCTGTGACATATTCAGCCCGAACTATGTCGAACGACTGTAATGTTCAGGCGTTAGTATGGGAAGTAAGGGATAGAGGTCTGCAGCACCTTCTAAGTACCCCGCTAGCACAGTTCTACTTGGCTAAGTACATCGACAGGCAGGAGTTTGCTCTAAATTTGCAAAGACGGCCAGGAGTTTGCTCTAACGTAGAGAAACCAAGGGTGTGAGGCCTCGCAGAAAGACTCTGGGCAATCCCACCAAGCAGTCTTTCGGTGTAACAGAACCATGCCAGCTATACTCCTCCCGCAGTGGGACATGCAATCCCAGGGGACCCCAAAGTCGTGGATGGTCAGGTATCGGCCATCACAGTAGAGGATGGTGTTGCAGGTGGTCGCGACGGCTTTCATCCATAAAACTTCTGCAAAGGACAGAAGTATGCAGCCGGCAGCAGCATGGAGAGCTTCACCAAGCAGTACATTATGTCTCATCAGCGAAATTCTGCCACCAGAGAAGCTGAAGAGTGTCCCGGGACGGGCCACTAGTGAGTCTTAGGGGCCTGTTGGGGCGTGTACCCTAAAGATTACTAGTTGTGGTAACTTCGCGGCTGTTGGTAAGCGGAGTTATGGGTCAAGATAGTCTTAGGGGTATCAGGGTAAGTCAAAACCCTCTTTTTTGTAATAAACCCGTGGTTTAAATCCAGGGTTTAGGGTTTTTGGGTGCCCATGGTTTAAGACCATGGTTTTGTAAAAATGCGCAGTATAAATAAGCGCTTATGTAAAGAAGATAGGTTAGGTTTTATGATGTAAGGAAGATTAAGGAAAGGTTAAGATTGATTATGTAAAGAAGGTTAAGTCCCAGCTATGTGCGTGGACGACCTCTGCAGCTGTGTGCGTAGAGGGTTTTTGTAAGAAGGATTAAGGAAAGATCTGCAGCTGTGTACGCAGAGGCCTGCTACTGTGTGTGCAGCTTTAAGGACTGAAGAAATCTGCAGCTGAGTGCGCAGATCAAACTGCAGTTTTGTAGCAAGTTGAGTAAAACGCAGTTTGGTGGACGTAGCCCCTACACTGGGGGTGAACCATGTTATATTTGGTGTTGTGGTTTCTTGTGTTGTCTTCTGTTTCGGTTATCTTTTATGCATTAATAAGAATACATTTGATAATATATATCACTACTAAATAATAAGCTTCGTTGTGAATTCCCTGTAGTGGGTTAAGGAAGTCACGATTATCTATCTATCTGTGAACTTACATGAGAATAAATGGTAAAACTTTGTGATTACTGGTAGACAAGGTTATTCAAGGCTAAGGTACAGTAATTCCCCTCTTTGCTTGCAGAAACCTGATTCTGCGGCACCCCATAGCTGTTTCGGGTGAGACTGCAACCTGCGCGCAGGTTGTTGCCGAAAGGGCCAACACTGTGGGTCTTTTGTTGGTGCAACACGAAAAGATTAAACCCGGGTCTGCCCTATTTCCCAACAGAATCAGAGGGCACACAAGAAGTAGAATGAAGTAGCATTCCAAGTGACCAGTTCCTCCAACCCTTGAAAATGAAGAAAGTACATATCAAATTTCCAAAGAACTAGAAGCTCACTAATATCGAAGATTATTGGGATGATGAATCAATTGCAAATATTGTGGATCTACTGTATGAGTACCATAAACTATTCCCTACCAAACTATCAGAAATAAGGGAAATAGAGGGAGACTTAGGGGAGATGAAAACACCCCTGTGTCTAGATGCTAAGCCTAGTGAGCAACGACAAAAGGTATGGCATGATAAACATATCATTGTTAGGCCATCCAAAGAAGGAATACTTGTCTTACTGTAATGATAGAAATTTGGTCAAGCACCCCAAAAAGCTAAAGACACATCGGCTAGGGCCATATAGGATCACGCACATCACTGATGTGGGCACAGTAAAACTCCAAAAGCTAGATGGTACCTAGGTGTCACGGGTATGGTGAATGGTAGTTTCTTGAAGCCATGTTACGACATGCATAACATCTCGGGTTAAAAAAATATATAAAGGGGGTAAAAGCAATGAGATAGGAATCCCCAGCACAAATTGTGCGGAAAGAATGGTGCACTATAATCCCGCCAACAAATCGGCTAAGAGAAAAATGGCGGGAGGTCCCAGGCAGTTGGAAGACACTGACGGACTGTTAAATGTAGGAGGATTCAACAAATATTTGGTGCTCATGACAAGACATCACCCTAGGTGGATCAAGTGTGGGAAAATATGTGACGGTGACTGACCATTACGTCAATACTCGATTATAGCTATCAGTACGGGAGAGTGACGACATCGTTAATCATAGAAAATTGGAGAGGCCAATATGGTACACCAGATAAAGGTCTTGTCCTAATGATGCACTTGGATAAGCCTACATTAAATGTGACCTGATGCTTCTCTTATAAAATAAGGGTGCGCCTAGAGAAAACATCACTTGGTCATGCTGCTTGAGCACTAGTTAAAGGCATCACTTGGTCATGCTGCTTGAGCACCAATTATAGGAATCACTTGGTCATGTTGCTTGAGCACCAGTTATAGATGGGTTGGGGTGTGTCATGGTGAGAAACCCTGTGTGCTAAAGAAATTGTTGTAGCCTTCAGTGTGTCACTTATCTCCAAGTATGGGAATAAGCAAGGTTGTAACAGTCTGCATGTTATTTTTGACCTAGCGAGAAGTCTCTGGAAAAGTCATCATTGGCTATTTATTTTTTAGTAAGTTAGGATCCTTGACTACGAGAGCTGAATGAACTCTGGTAGGGACTATATTTCTTTCCCCATTTGATGAAGTCTATAGGGTAGGGACCAGAGTCCTTGCCACATTTGACAAAGTCTATAGGGTAGGGACCAGATTCCTTGCAACATTTGACAAAGTATACGGGGCTAGCGAGCAGGCTCAAGTTCCAACAGTCTAGGAGAGGTCTCCATCTATCGAGGGACCAGGGAAGTGATACATGGACAAATACGACTTGTAAACCGTGATGTTCAGGTGAAACTAGTCAAATTTTGGAGAATCATTCACCTCTGAAAAAATCAAGGAAGAACAACAACAAGACAAGCTGTAGCAAGCACACAGAAAACCCTAAGAGCCTGAGAATGATAATAAGAATTGTATTGCTATGTCGAAATTGGACACTAACAACCCTAGTGAAATTTAGAATTGGAACTCCCCATTAAGAGTCTTTTGATGGTGCTGAGGAAAAAATTCTATCCATGTTGTAATCTAGCAAATAAAGTATGGAAAGAAGCTGTGGTGTAGGAAACACCACCAAAAAAAAAAAAAACATAAGGAAGAAAGTGTGTAAGATAGATGACAGGAGAAGGTGTGCAAGAAAAACAAAAATTGCAAAGGATGCTATGCAGATTGTGCCTCCTAATATGTCCATTGCTTCGTGGATTGAGACGAGCCACATGTGAGTGTTGGGGGCTTGTTGGCCTTGGAAAGGAGCACATGGAAGAAGTTTGCGCGCAAGCAAAGAAGGTGCACCGCACATGTGACAAAAAGAAAGGAATATTATGAAGGAAGCAAAGGACCAACGTAAACAAAATGGAGAGGTGCGTAGAGAAGGAAAGGCAAGCCCAAGAGCGTGAAGGTGATAATGGATGGAAAGAAATAGGTGCAAAATCTAGATCATGGACATTTATGGCAGCATAAGCCTCCAACCACACACGTACGAGGGGATATTTGTAAGTCAGGCCAATAGTGCCTCGTGTCAATTCGTAATCACCACAGCTGTATCCTGAGGGGCGACTGATGGTGATAGTTAAGAGATTTCATGTATGCAGTCGACCCTACGTGGTCATGTAAAATAGTATAAATAGGAGGGATTCACTGGGAAAAGGGTTGGGTGGGTTTACTTCTATGTTTGTCCCAACTAAGTCTTGGTTGGTCTGAATCATGTTTACCTTGGTCTTGATTACATTTAGGTTGGTTTTCTAGTTGTTGGTTTTGGTTGTTCATTGGCGATCCATGGGGAAGGGCACCATTTTTGCTGTAATGTTGTAGAGATTAAAGGAAGAGAAGACTCTAGAAGAGTCTGGTAATGATAGGAGGTTGTTCAGGTGTGGATCTGGCTCCAGTGTGCGCAAACTGCCAGGAGTAGAGGTAGGGTAGAGGAACAAACCAAAGAGCATGAGAACCATAAGTCTGAGTCTTAAAGACATATCACAAGATCAGTCTGCATCATGCAGACTGCAAGGTGCTATATCCTTTTCTCATGCCAAATGAAGAGCACCTCGGTGGTTTTTCCCAAATGGTTTTCCACGTTATCTCTTGTGTTTGAATGGATGATTAGTGCTGTTAATGTTTATGTGAATGGTTGTTATTTTATTTTTGTACAATGCTCAATTATTGACTAAAATGCCTGATGTATAATGTAATTAGTAGATGAATTCTTGGGGAAGCATCATTGAAATATGTGTATATATTGGCCTGTGTGTTGCTATCTTAAGTTACGACATAAGTCGTAGATGGTCTATTAGTATGAGTCAGCTGAGCCGTATAGGTTGCGCCAGTTGAGAGGTTAAGAGCAAGGATAAAGTTACACATGATGGCATATAGTTGTGCTCAGTCGTGCAAGGATGAATCCTCCTACCATCCATCCTATTGCCTTCATTGAGCTTCTTGGGTACGCACCAAGGGACTAGGATCCCTTGAAAATTGTAGAAACATGGTTCCGGTGGTTACCCATTGAAGAGATATCTCGGGTGAGACTGTGCCTCCTTCGTAGGTGTTGTCGACAGGGCTCGCTCTGTCGGGCCAATATCTCGGGTATTTGTTGGGTTGAGGGGCTACGCAGAACCTGGGTCACACAAGTTAGGAAAAGTGGCCAACAAATGGTTATGTTGCTGAGACTCTATTAATCAAATTGAGGGAAATGTTGTGGCACCTAACAAAGAAGGAGATAGAAGACTGGCTAGATTCTAAAACACTAGCATTTGCACAAGAAGAGAGTGCAGAGAACTTGATAGATGAATATATATATTCTGATATTCATGAGATCTTCTTTGTCGAGTTCCCCATTTTACTGCATGAATGGTTGTCAATATTGGTGACTAAGTAGACAAATTTTCAGAGAAGAGAGTCTGTCGAGTGGAGAGATCAGTTGGTTCGTGAGGTAACCAGTGTAAGTAACACCCTTTCTAGAGCTATTGAATCCTGGGTCGACAATATATTGCAAGGATATATTACTGAGTTTACAGTAGATACTATAACATCATATAGTGAAGCTGAAATAAATTTTTTCCAAGGACCCCGAAGAATATATTTGTTACATATCAGTACATGGATAAAATTGCTTGCCTATGAGAAGGGTATTTTGCAGTTGAGTAGTTGAGTTGCATGCCTAAAAAGGAGGTTATGTCGTAGATGACCTATTGAGAAGATGGGAAAGGGTTAGTTGAAATGTTCCTAGGAAGCACAAAACTTGAATGAGAAGTTGGAGTTTTAAGGATTGGGAGAATACAGATCAGGAAAGAGAAGGAAAACCAAAAGGGGATGAAGGAATCCTAGATTATTCGAGGAGAGAGAACATGAACTTTGGTTGTATGAAGACGAAGGGTATTGCGAAGAAGAGGAGGACTATAGCCCTATTTCGAAAGGACTAGAAGATTCTGAGGATTCGGAGGAGATGTCGAGGTCAGGATGTAACTACATAACACCAGCAATATCACCAGAGATAAGATATAGAGTTTCATCCCCAGAAAGGACTACTAATACAGATAGTGCTATCCCTGTGACTAGTGTGCGATAAGGTACACCCCATTTGAAGCATGAATCAGAAAACCCTAACGCCAACTCAATGGATGCAACAGATGTACGATTACCCACATTCAATGGAAATGGGATAGAAGATCTAGAATAGCATTGGTTCCTCCATGAAGCTATTTGGATGGTATGTTTAGTCCATATTGTGGACATAAAGAAGGAATATATGATCATGACCTCAAGGGGTAGCATGCTAGACTGGTTCATGAAGTTCTACACTACACTAGTCAGAACACCACAAAAGACCCTTGAAGAGATCTCAACTACAATGATCTCTGATTTCAGGAAACCTAAATCAGAGTCACAGTGTATTACCGAGATCAAAGAAATCAAACAAGCACTGGTAGAAATGGTATGGGATTTTGACCAATGGTTTAAAACCTTGATGGCCAAGGTAATATTTAGAATGTCAGATGTGCAACATAAATAGTGGTTTATTGATGTGCTATTACCACACATCCGAGGGCCATTAATGCAGCAGAAGATTGAATCACACATAGAAGCACTAGAACTAGTAATGAAGTTAGAGGCCTCTCCCATTAGCGACGGTGCCATAGGGATGGTGCAGATCTAGTCGCAGCTGGTCAATATGGCGATGCAACTTCAAGACATCAAGAAGGGTAAAGAATCACAAGAATATTTATGGTGCACAAAATGTAGGATGAATGAACACACTAAGGATAACTGTCCGATCTTCCTAAACTATGTCGTGTCAGGTGCACCCAACCAATTAAACTGCCATGGGATACCATGATATCGCATACGCTAGTTAAGAGGTCATCATGATGAAGAATTTTTATATTTGCAAAAAGTTGTAAGTACCCCTCCAAACCTATTATGTAAATTTTGTAAATCAGTAGGACATGATGAGAAAGATTGTAGAGCATATCAGCTCCTAAAAGAAAATATTGTCAACACCTACTTAATGAAAAATGAAGGGTTTTCTCAAGTTGAATAGGCACAATCCTTGTATCAGCTTGCGTAGCTCCCACCTAATCAGTATCAACCACAGTACATGCTTTAGCAGCCATACGTGCAACAAAACCCATATCAACCCCACTACCAGCAGAACCAATACCACCAAAGCAACCACACCCATAGGGAAGGGGTGGCATGAAATTTAGAGGAGTAGGTGGTGGAGGAGGATTTGGTAGAGGAAGAGGTGAAGTTACGTGCTATAACTGTGGACAACCGGGTCACTATGCCAGATATTGTTTAGAGCCTGCAAAGACATGTTCGTGCTATAAGGGACAGGACCATAATGTTGAACAATGTCCTCAACTGATCGGAAAGTGGCATGCAAGGACCATTGCAACAACTAAACCTAGACTAAACCCAAACCCAAATCCAAATGTGAATGTTTATATGATTGTGGGTGAACCTCGAGACCTGTAAATCGTTGTCGTAACTTGAGGAGGTGCGACGACTAGAGTAGACCAGGATAAACCACAAGAGAAACCACAGCCACAAGTGAGGCCAGCGGCACATAAAATGGAGCCATTGAATGTCCAAAAACAAAAAGAAGTATTATGGGATGTAAAATCATAATTCATAAGCCCATAAGTACCGTCTAATTTCACAGAAGTTAAAGACATGCTTGAATGGTTTCAACACATATTGCAGAAAAAGGTTCGACCAAAGGTTAGTAAGATAAGAACCTTCCTGTCAAGTTGTTTAATGCTAATGCAAGATAAATATGCTATTGCAGAACTGAAAGCAATGATAGAAAGATTCCTCTAGATCCGTGACCTGAGAAGAAAGTTAACGAAGTACGAAAAAAATGTAAAACTAGCCATGAGTTGAGGATGACTGCGTAGATAGGTGACTATGAGATGGATTATATCATCTTGGATCATGACTCAGATGTCAATATTCTGACATGACAAACATAGGAAAGTATGGGCAAGCCGTGTTTGGACTGGTCTCCTATCGAGTTGTGACTTTCTAATTAGGTGAAGGTCTTACCCATTGGCCAATTGAGCAATGTACCCGTCGATGTCAAGCGACTGGACACATTCATAGAATTTGAAGTCATTAACATTGTTGATGACATGAACCCATACCCCGCTCTACTAGGAATAGATTGGGACATAGATAATCATACCATCATAAATTTCAAGAAAAGGACTCTCTCATTCGAAGATGAGGAAATGGGGGCAGTATCACCCATTGATCCATTCAAGGGACAAAGATATGTCGAGCCTATCTATAATGAGGGATATGGTGACTACCTCAACCATATCTACAATGTCACAACTATGCACGAAGATTATACCAATCGGACATCAGATGGAAACCTGAGTTGGAGATGTGCGACTTCATGTACATTTGACTCAGGTGAGGCTTTAGAGAGTTGGAAAAATAGATTACATGAATGATCTATGAGAAGGTGTGCAAGAGTTATAAGGACTGTTCGACGGGTGGAGAATGAGTCCAGGGAACTTCCAACCTACGAGAGTTTCATACACACATTGGAAACCACACCTAGAACCTGGTATACCTCTATGGAGCTAGGACAAGGAACCTAAGAGTGTGAGAGGCTCATTAAGTAGGTTGCGCATACATTTGAATTTGCTAACAAGAACCCTACAATTGATACTGCGCTTTAGATGAAAAAGGGGAATATAGTTGTTGAGATCCCTATCAAGGAGGCTAATTCTCACCAATGGAGCACAACCATTTAGTAGTACAGTCTAACTAGAGACCCAGATGATGGTCCGGCTAATATCAGCATATCAAAATTAGAGGTCACACAAGAAGTAGAAGAAAGTAGCATTCCAAGTGACCAGTTCCTTGAGCCCTTGAAAATCAAGAAAGTACATATCGGATTTTTAAAGAACCCAAAGCTCACCAATATCGGAGATTATTGGGACAATGAAGCAATTGCAAAGATTGCGGATCTACTATATGAGTACTAGAACCTATTCCCTACCAACTTCTCAGAAATGAGGGAAATAGTGGGAGACTTAGGGGAGACGAAAATACCCCTGCAACTAGATGCTAAACCTAGTGAGCAGCGACAAAAGGCATGGCATGATCAACATATCAGGGTTAGGCCATCCAAAGAAGGAAGACTTGTCTTACTGTATGACAACAATTTGTTTGAGCACCCTGGCAAGGTGAAGACACATTGGCTAGGGCCATATAGGATTGCGCCCATCACAGACGCGGGTGCTATAAAACTACAGAAGTTAGATGGAACCTATGTCACGGGTATGGTGAAAAGCAGTTTCCTAAAGCTGTGTTACGGCATGCATAACATCCCGGGTTTTAAAAAAAAACTAAAGGGGTAAAAGCAGCAAGAGAGGTATCCCTAGCACAAATTGCGCGAAAAGAGGAAGTTGTGCAGAAAGAATGGTGCAATGTAATCTCGCCAACAAACTGGCTAAGAGACAAGTGGCGGGAGGTCCCAGACAACTAGAATACACTGACAGACCATTAAATGCAGGAGGATTCAACAAATATTTAGCACTCGCGACAAGACATCGGCCTAGGTGGATCAAGTGTGGGAAACTCTATGATGATGACTGACCATTATGTCAATAATAGATCATAGCTATCAGTACGGGAGAGTGATAGCATCATTAATCATAGCAAATTTGAGAGGCTAATATGGTACACTAGACAAAGGTATTGTCCTAATGATGCACCTGGATAATCCTACATGGCATGTGACCCAATACTCCTCTTATAAAAAAGGGCATGCCTAGAGAAAACATCACTTGGTCATGCTGCTTGAGCACTAGTTACAGGCATCACTTGGTCGTGCTGCTTGAGCACTAGTTACATGAACCACTTGGTCGTGTTGCTTGAGCACCAGTTATAGATGGGTAGGGGTGTGTCATGGGGATCATCCCTATGGGCTAAAGCAGTATTTGCACCCTTCATTGTGTCACGTATATCCATAGATGGGAATAAGCAAGGTGGTAACAGTCTGCAAGCTATTTCGACCCAACTAGAAGTCTCTGGCGAAGTCATCCTTGGCTACTTATTTTTCAGTAGGTTAGAAGCCCTAACTACGACACCTGAAAGAAATCTAGTAGGGACCAAATATCTTGCCCCATTTAATGAATTCTACAGGGTAGGGACCAGAGTCCTTGCCACATTAGACAAAGTCTACAGGGCATGGTCCAGAGTCCTTGCAACATTTGACAAAGTCTGTAGGGATAGCGAGCATGCTCAATTTCTAGCAGTCTAGGAAAGGTCTCCATCTGTCAAGGGACTAGGGAAGGGCTACATGGCTAGATATGGCTTGTAAACCATGATGATTAGGTGAAATTTGTCAAATTTTAGTGAATCATTCACCTCTGACGAAATTGAGGAAGAAAAATAGCAAGACAAGTTGTAGCAAGCACACAGAAAACCCCAGGAGCCTGAGAATGATAATAAGAATTGGATTTTTGTGTTGGAATGGGACACTAACAACCCTGGTGAAATAAAAAATTGGAACTTCCCATTAAGAGTCTTCCAATGGTGCCGAGGAAGAAATTTTATTGGTGTTGTAATCTAGCAAATCTTCTAAGTATGGAAAGAATTCGTGGTGTAGGAAACACCGCAAAAAAACAAAAAAACTTAAGGAACAAAATGCACAAGCCTGACAGAAGGAGAAGGTGCACAAGAAAAAATAAATTCAAAGGCTACTATGCAGATTATGCCTACTCATATTTCCATTACTTCATGGCTCAGGACGAACCACATGTGAGTGTTGGGGGCCTATTGGCTTAGGAAAGGAGCACAAGGAAGAAGTTCGTGCACAAGCAAAGAAGGTGCATATCACGTGTGATAGAAAGAAAGGAATATTGAGAAGGAAGCGAAGGACCAACACAAACAAAATGGAGAGGTGTGTATCGAAGGAAAGGCAATCGCAGGAGCATGAAGGTGATAATGACCAGAAAGTGATAGGTGTAGAATCCAGATCATGCCCATTTAAGGTGGCACAAGTCTACAACCACACACGTACGAGGGGATATTTGTAAGTTAGGCTGATAGTGCCTCATGTTAAGTCGTAATGACCACAGTTGTAGCCTGAGGGGAGGCTGATGGTGACAGTTAAGAGATTATTTGTATGAAATCGACCCTACGTGGTCATGTAAAATAGTATAAATAGGAGGGATTCAATGGAAAAAGGGTTGCTCAGGTTTACTTCTATGTTGGTCCCAACTACGTCTTGGTTGGTCTGATTCATGTTTACGTTGGTCTTGATTACATTTAGGTTGGTTTTTGAGTTGTTGGTTTTTCCTGTTCATTTGTGATCCATGGGGAAGGATGCCATTTTTGCTGTAATGTTGTAGAGATTAGAGGAAGAGAAGACTTAAGAAGAGTTTGGTAGTGCGAGGAGGATGTTGTGTGTGCAGATCGCTAGGAGTAGAGGTAGGGTAGAAGAACAAACCAGAGAGCATGAGAACCATAAGTTTGAATCTTAAGGACATATCACAAGATTAGTCTACATCCTACAGACCATAAGGTGCTATATCCTTTTCTCATGCCAAATGAAGAGCACCTTGGTGGTTTTTCCCAGATTGGTTTCCATGTTATCTCTTATGTTTGAATGGATGATTAATGCTGTAAATGTTTATGTGAATGGTTGTTATTTTCTTTCTGTACAATGTTGAATTATTGACTAAAATTCCTGATGTTATACTATAATCAGTAGATGATTTCTTGGGGAAGCATCATTGAAATATGTGTATATATTGGACTGTGTGTTTATGTCTTAAGTTACGACGTAAGTCATAGAAAGTCTATTAGTACGAGTCAACTGCGCCACACAGGTTATACCAGTTGAGAGGTTGAGGACAAGTATAAAGTTGCATGTGATAACATATAGTTGTGCTCAGTAGCATAAGGTCGACTCCTTTTTCCAGCCATCTTGTTTCCTTTGTTGAGCTCCTTGGATGCGTTCCAAGGGACTATAATCCCTTGACAATCATGGAAACATGGTTTTGGCAGTTACCCATTGAAGAGATATCTCGAGTGAGATTGAGCCTGCTTCACAGGTGTTGCTAACAGGGCTTGCTCTGTCGGGCCGGTACCTCGGGTATTTGTTGGGTTGATGGGCTGTGCAGAACCTGGTTCATGCGAGTTAGGAAAAGTGGCCAACACAATTTCTATTGTGTCCTAGCTTCTTTACTAAAAAAACATGTTGTTAGTGTTTTTTCCATAACTTTTTCAATTATTAATTGTTTTAAAAATAAATTATATGGTGTACTAGAAGACACTGACCTATAGATTCTATAAAAACCCCATTTCATGATTATTTCATTAATAGCTTATATATTTGGAAATATCATTCAATTTCCTACATTTAATCTTATTTATTCAAAGCAATATATTTTGTGTAAGTATCTCAAAAAATACAATTAAGTTGAGGGATGCCTAATTTTTCAGTTTTCTATTGCATCTGACATGCCAAAAGTGACCGTCATTAGCTTGCACTCACCCATGACTATTTCGCAGTGAGTGGATGAGTTACATCGACTGTTTCACATCGACCAGAAGAGTTACATCGATCATTTCACAACAACTTAATGAGTTACACCGACTGTTTTGCAGTGACTTGATGAGTTACGCCGACATGGATGATTTAGCCGACTATTTCAGAGAGACTTAATGAATTTCCAAAATTGTCATAGTGTTCAAGGATGATGTTATATTGAAATAATGACTTCTTATTAGAACTAGAACACCATCATGTAGTTTCCTAGGCTCATCACTCATGCAACACCAGCACTTCCTTTGACATTAATGACAAATAAAATCAACACAATTGATCGGTGGAGGAAAGTGCCCAAAATAGGAAGCCCTAGTTTCTTCAATTTCTTCTACATATTTTTCCAATCTTGATTCCACTGTATCTCCAAAATTATTGCTCCTCAAGGTTGTCCTTAGATATCATGATCTGTTTTATTTCCAACCCCACAGGTTAGAGAAGAATTTGATTCCCCAAGTGGAACTTATGTTAAGATTTTGAAGGCGACTTAGTTGAGGGATGGTTCAGTATAAGGAACTTGTACGAAATGCCACGTGTCACTCTTTCAAATTTAGGGTGTAAAAATTGCACCACATAAACTAAATTTTCTTCCCTATGTGCAATGTTTTGAAAAAAAAAAGGGGCTTCCTATCCCTATATATGGAAATTCTCCCTAGATCACCTCTTTAAGACAAAGTTTTGGAATAGGTTGGCACCCTAATTTGGAGGAATCATTTCTCCTAAAGTATAGCGAATATGAGGTTGAATCTCACACACAACGTACAACAATATTGCATCTACGGTCTATCCAAGTTTCCTCTCTTGAGCCTTCTCCAAACTCAAGTTATAGAAAAAATCCCAAAATGACTAGATTTTGTATTCTAAGGTTTTCAAGCATGAAACCCTAATCCATAGTAGCTTCAATTAAAGCAGTATTTTGGTTGCAAATGCCTTCTTTAAGAGTGCCTCTCATACCATGCTATTTTCTCTAATCTAATTCAATTTGATTATGATCTTTACCTGAAAGAATAACAAGCATGTCAATATACATAAGATAGGGGAAATACAAAAGACACAAATATTTTCCTCATGGAAACTATAAAGGAGAAAACCTCAAAAAATTCCTCAGAATATTTCTATCACTAAGAGAATATCACAATATGGAAAAACCAAGAATAAGAAGCCTTATGTAACTCTCTCACTCTCTCTCTCTCTCTCCCCATGCGAACTTGAGTGAATGTATGTATGTATAAATGAGGGAGGGCACCTCCCTATTTACACCCTTCAAGTGACTCACCTAATAACTTGACTCAGCTGACCTCTTACACTAACAGGGGCGACTTCACCTAGGGAAACTAGAAAATATATTTTATTATATTCAACTTGGGGACTACTGCCCCAACTTACAACGAAGGGTTTACCTCATTGACCATATACAATAATGGTATCGTGAAATGAGGGAAACAGATCTCCAATGGGGGTAGAGAAATATACAATAATAATGTACATCAAAATATCTCTTCAAGTTACAAATACAACAACACGTGTGGGATGTGTGTGTACACCTAGGGGTATAGTGGTAGCGGGATTGGATCCCTGGACCACGTGTCACACGAATACTAGCCCAACCTCTAGTTGTTGATTCTCTTTGTACAAAAACACTGGTAGTGTATGATCAAAATTGAAAAAATTTGGTCTTAATAATCAAAATTCCCTTCATCGATTATATCTTGTCAATTGGGTAGAAGCTAGACTCCTACATCCACTCCAATACTAACTAAAGTTGTTCAAGCTAAATACAAGCCCTGATCAACTCTAAAACATACCCCACCACACTAAATTTGTCACTATAAAACAAGCTATACATGCATCAATGTCCACCATTAGTTTTAAAATCATTTATGTTGTGAAGCACTTTGTATAACCCGCGTGAATGAGTGGTGATAAACGAGCATAGATTCATCTTAACTTAGAATATTCTAAGCACTAATAAAGATAGTAAACAAAGTGTAATAATTATATGTTTTTTTTTTATCACTTTCATATAAAAGAATTTCATACAAATTAAATAAAAATAGTAGTGAAGTAGCCCTAAGAAAAAAAAGGACTTGAGTCTATTTTTTTGGGATACCCATAAATTCTATAAAGTATAACTAAAAAAATATATATTAGCCATTCCCTCTTAAAAATGAAACGTTGTATAAGGTAGATATTTCATTAGGGATTAGAATAATGTAAAATTCAAAACTTAAAAACTCATTCATCCCCTTGTAATCTTCATTTCTATTTTCTTTAATGCACACTTGTTGAATAAAAGCAATGTGTTTAACTTTTTAGGAGTGGTACCTCCACTCGCAAAGAGTGTTTTCCCATTTGAGGAGAAGGTCAAAACGATATTAATGTTGGTGTAGATGATAGTTTTGGTGAGATTATTAATTAAGGGCATATTTTCCTTCCTCAACATAATTATATGTTATTATTGACACCTATATATGCAGGGGTTCTTTCACAAGTGGAAGGGAGCTAATATCTCACAATTTTGTTTTGTTTGATATGAGGGATATTTATAGAGTATGTGTAGAATGTGATGGGAAATGACCATCCTTGTTGGCTAACCCATACTCTCTCATAATAATTATGAATATTATCTCTAACATTTCCATTATTTTGATATCTATGAGAATCAATGTCAATTAGAGCATGAGAATCAATGTCAATTAGAGCATGTATAAAGTATCTTAAGGGATTTGCATTTTTTTAATGTTGGTGAAGTAAGGTAGATTGTAGCAGAAAACATTCTTATATTGACTTCATCAAAAAAATTAAAATTTATCATTACATGTTTGTTAATAATGAACAAAAAAATATTATTATTAGATATCTATTAATAATGTAGTTAGACACATTATTAGAGAAATGTCTTTCATTCATAGATGTCATTGTGTTGTGTTGTGGTAGTCCATCAATATCCCTATTTACTATATTAAGAAAAATTAAATGGTTTTTCCATAGACAAATTACACAGTTTTTCCTTTGATATTTTTTTATATCATAACCATTATGCAAAATATATAATATATAATATGCTTAATTTATTATTTATATGCTAATTTCTCTTATATTTTTATTTTGACATTTTTCTATATCATAACCATTATGCAATATGTGATATATATATATATCTTGATAATACTTAATTTATTATTTATATGTTAATTTCTCTTATATTTTTATTTAGCAAGAGAAATAATAAATTATAATTGTAAATTATAGTGAAAGTGAGATTATATGAATTAATAACTTTTTCATTTTTCATTTCACACTTCATTCCACTTTCCGGCATAATTTAAAAAACACAAGTTTAACCTCTTCACTCTTCACTTTCTTAAGCCGTACGTTTTGCACATTCAGATGCACTTCCTTGTTTAAATGTTGTTTTAGTTTTTGAAGGAAGGTTATGTGTTAGAAAGCCGTTGAAGCAGATAGCGACATTTTCTCCCAACTGCCAAAGTAGAATGAGTCTCGTTTGGGATAATATTAAAAATATTGAAAAATATCGGTTGCTTCCTCCTTAGATGATTGAGACGGTTATGTTATTTCGACGGTAGACGTTAGAAGGTTACAAATAACTAACCCGAATTCCGACACAGTCATATTTTTGGATAACTACTACTAATTTTAATTTCAAAACACGCCACTGAACCGAACGACAAGACAGGTTCTGTCACTATTTGCCTCCAACACTAAATTTAAAACCTAAAAACTTTAAATCAAAATTTTCATTTGGCGTAGTTATAGAAGGAAGAACGCTCTTCATTCCACAATATCAAACTCCGGCCATCATCTATCTTCAGAAAAGTATTGAGTTGCAGCCATGAAGTCCTTTCAGGCGTAGCAGTTGCAGAACTAGCTGTGATCTTGTCATACTCCACTAGTATATATCATTTTATACGATTCCAAGAAAAATAGTGAGTAGCAGCCATGAAGTCCTTTCAAGAGATAGCAGTTGCAGCACTAATAGTGATCTTATCATACGCGAATACTATTGAGATTGTGCGTGCAGGTGATCCAGATCCTTTACAAGACATTTGCGTTGCTGATTTGAAGAGCCAAGGTAACTTATAAATGCAATATGATATGTATGAGTGCAGTAATTACATGTAATATGATGTGATATGTTTCTCTCATATAACTCTGACATGATATAACATCAACGTCTATTGTTTGATTTGAATTTTGCAGTTACTGTGAACGGTTTCCCCTGTAAGAAGCGACGATGGTTACAGCAGAAGACTTCCTGCTGAAGAGCCTAGATGAATCAGGAAATACGAGTAACAACTTGGGATTTGTCGTAACGCCAGCGTTTGTAATGCAGCTAGTAGGCCTAAATACCTTGGGAATCTCCATGGTTCGGCTTGATTTCGCTGCTCCTCTGGGCCTCAATCCCCCTCACACTCATCCGCAGGCCACCGAAATATTGGTTGTCATAGAGGGTACTCTCCTAGTGGGCTTTATCACCACCAATAACACATTGTTTTCCACAACGCTTGAAAAGGGAGACGTGTTTGTGTTCCCGTGAGGTCTTGTGCATTTCCAACTCAACATTGGCGATGTGAACGCTGTGGCCATCTCTGCACTGAACAGCGAAAATCCAGGTACTCAGCAGGTCGCAAGGACGTTGTTCGGAGCCTCTCCTCCGGTAGATCAAACAGTTCTGGCAAAAACTTTCATGATCGATGCCAAGCTCGTAGAGCTTCTCCAGAAGAAATTCAAATACTCATCTTGATCTGGATCTGATGACGACGCCTCGTCTCATCTCATGATCTGGAAGCATCATAATAGATTACTTCTTTTCTTCTACTCGTTCAGTTCACTTGAGTTGGTATTTGTTTAAATAAATAAAAGGACGCTGTCGATCTGATTCTCTGCGTCACTGAGTAATAGCAACTCATACTATGTAATTCCATATTTAATAAATTAAAGTTTGATAGACATGTTTATTTACATCAGTATCATTAAAGTTTTATGTTCTTTTAATTTTTTACATATAAAAAATTTTACAGTCTATATTTAAAAACAAAATTATACATATTGCACTCAATATTTAAAATAATTCTTGACATGTACAAAATTTTAACATGTTTTGACCTACACGCATAATCAATAAACTTGAAAATGTTCATCTGTGAATTCCAATGGATAAGCATATCCATATCATGGCTCATGCATTATAAAAAATGATGAAGAAAAACTGGAAAATTTTGATCTGTGAATTCCAATGGATAAGTATGCTGATAGAGACATTGTTATCATATGCCACTTGAAATCCATTAGTATTAACCATGAGAAAACAATACAACAATTAGGACCATAAGCATCTCTTTTCTTGACATGAAATGATTAACAATAAAAAAAACAATCCGCCATTCTTTTTCTCCTTTTTTCACAAAAGTAGGGCCCCTCTTCAATGCTTCAAAATTAAATTATTTGGGAAAAATACATAACAAGGGAGCCTCGTGCTATAGATAAGATGATTGATTTTCTTGGTAAGGATAAATTAAAATAGTTAATTTTTTTTAATTCAAGGGTGGTTGCACCATGGAAATGGTCAACATGATTCTCTTAAAAGATCTAATGCAACTCGAATAATCCATAGCAACAATAAATATTTAATTAAAGCAAATATTGAAGTTATATGGCAAACTATGCAATAAAAACATGGTGGTTTATTTTTTTAAGGATATTGTGACGAGATGAAGAAAATCATTGATTTTGATTTTGATTTTGATGAGATGAAGAAAATAATAGATATTGATTTTGCTTTGATTTTGACTAGATAAAGAAAATAATATAATATTAATTTGATTCACTCAATATTATTTAATGAGAAGTGCCCTTCATAAAAATAATAGTCATTCTAGACGGTGGTGTGGATTTACCATGAATTGTAGAAACTTCTCTCTGAATGGATGATATTGCAAATATTTCTATTAGTCATGACCCTAATGAAAGACAAACCATGTTAGGTGTGGCTCCATTGCAACTGATTCAAAGAAGTCATTAGTATGAGTGTTTGTATTCATTATTCTTCTGAAATTAAAGGTATTGCACTGATATTGTAGTAGTTTGAAGGAAAAGGAACAATAAGTTTTTTATTTTTAACAATAAGTTTATTTTTAACATTGAATCTGATTAAACATCATATATATTTTTATATTTATGTTAAAAATGTTGCCATTTGTAAGCATATCATGTTGTTAAAATATATTTGGTTTATATAATTTGTAAGCATATCATGATATTAAAATATATTTGGTATGTGGATCTCGTTGTCTTAGTTTTTTATAATGATTGAACGAGTAATCAAATAGCACTACTACAAATAGCACTACTACACATGGAGTGGTTTTGAGACATATGTTTGAGACAATAATCACATAATGTCTCAAACCTATCTTCTTAATTAATTTTATTTATTTATTTATTTCCCTACTTTCTTTAGTTTCGAGAGAGACATGTTACACCGGGAAGTAAAAACCATAATAATGGATATGTCACCTATTTTTTTATATTATAGAGTATCCAGCTAGTGCATAAGAAACTGGGGCTGAGAATAATGCTTCGATGCAGAGGCTTAATTAGACCCTAATGAGTCGGCTCTTCGGGATGCAGCTGGTTTCACAAACAACACAAAGGTGCACTACCCAACGCTGTCAATTGTATGGATATGTACAGGGGCCAGGCCCATTAAATGCATTTGTTTCCAGTTATACATTTGCTTAGATGCATTTGTTTCCAGTTACCTGATTGAGATGCATGTTCACCAGTAGTAGAGCAGTACTTTGTTTCCTTTAATATTTCAATTTCTTAATTCTATATTAAAAATATTGTGAAAACCATGTAGTTTAGAAACGCTAGTCTTCCTACATATTATTTTATTTGAAGAATATCATATTTGAATAAACTTCCATAAACCCTAACATAAAAATCTCACATAGAGTGGATTCTCTTATTGGACCCTTTTCCTTCATTGTTTCTTCATGACACTCCATCTCACAATTATTTTTTGACCTCTTTGGAATGCTTATAGGTGTAGTCCTTCACGTTGACGTTCTAGTGATATTTGTTGGGATATCATTTAAACTCAATGGTGGGCTATAAAATTAACATCATGACAAACCCTCCCTTTCTCAGAATTTTGGTGAAACCCAATAGAAATGATTGATGGGGGTCTAGAAAAATATGTTAAATATGGGGTGTATTATGTTGAAGGTAACATTTAAGCTATTACAAAAGTTCTATTTTTAAGGTCAACACAAAGTGTTTAGATGCTCATTGTCAAAGTGGTGCGTATATATCATGAATATCCTCTATCCTCTCCCTCTTGACGATATGAAGGATTTCAGGAACCTTTCTTCCTCATGTAAGCTTCAATGCCCATTTTGACATCATGTTTATTTTTCTTATTTTTTCCCTTAAATGAAGTAGGAGAACACCTGAACATCATTTTTCATGGATATGCTAATATTTGTTGCAATAGAAGTAAGTAGATTTGTCACAAATGGTCTTGAATTACAATTTTTCTTAGTGTTTTCCTCTTGCAAAAACATTAGTTCTCATTTTCTCTATTTATTTTTAGTTTTATTCTTAGAGTGACAATGAAAAGCCACCAACTCAACTTTAGTTTCTTTTGTATTACCTCATAATTTCATTACATCCTATATTTAAACATATTGGGCATATTTTAAATATTGAATAGGCCACAAATGATCTTTAGGATCCACGTGTTGTACACCACCAACTATCATTGAAAGACAAATATCTACAATAGAGAAATAGATGGAAATCTATTTTTTTTCAATATTTTATGGGAAAGGAATTGTGTAATATAACGAATCCATTCAAGGCACCTCTATATCTTATAAGGAAACAATAGTTTCACCTTATATATGAAGGGTATTTCACAATCGTGTTACCCTTATATATGGGTATTTCACAAATGATGTCACAACCTAGAAAAAGAATTGATTACATTTTCCACATTACCACAATTGTAAATTTACCTATAATAATAAATATAGTATATGGTTCATGTTGGATTCAAATTGGCCTTCTCAAATTTATTTGTATTGATTTATTGTTCTACATTTACGGTCATAATTACCATAAGTGGACCTTCCTATGTGTATGTGTATGCGTTCATCCTCCTCATTTGTATTTTCAGGAACACACCAAGAGTATACGACATGCTCCTCAGCCAAATTGCATGCATTCACTTTCCTCTTGCTACCATAGTATTTATTGGCTATATTTTCAATATTCACTTCTTTATTATAAATAGGATAATCTATGTCAAGATTAGTTTTCACTCTTAGATTAGGTATCACATGGATAGATAGCTACTATTTACAATGTTGCAATCCAATTTTGCATGGTTTTTCTTTTGAAAGAGTCATTTTTTATTGACTATACTTACAAAATTCACTCCCTCATTATAGATAGGATCATCTCTGTAAACATTAGTTTTCATTTTTGGATTAGGTGCTCCATGGATAGATAGCTAATGTTTCCAATGTTTCAATCCAATTTTGCATGGTTCTTCTTTTGAAAGAGTCAAGTTTTATCTTATTTTTTTTAGCATACAAAAGAATCGATCATTAACGAGAATGGAGATCCCTTCCACATTATATATTCTACCAATCTTCAATTCAAACTAGTTATACTATGTGTGAATTTGACACTACCTTGATAACAAATTGGCCAAAAAAAAACAAATTGATAAGACTTTTATCATTTAAATCTTTTCATAAACTAATTAACATAACATAAATAACTTCCATTGCGCCCTATCCCTTAGTCCCACCCCCTCACGCTTGAGGTGACTTTTACTAGATTTAAGGCAATGTTAATAAATCTCTCTCTTTCATGTAAGTTACCATCTAAGTGTACACTAAATACTTAAGTTATGGCTTAATTGTACACTAATACTTATTCGTAGTCATAGTTTGGATAAAAATGGAGACAAAAGTTTACAAAGAAAGTGAATTAAGATATATTATTGTAGGAAACATTTATATAAAATAAAATAAAATCAATTGTTGAATGATTTAAAAAGAAAAATAATTAGAATATAAGTAGATAATGTAAGATTAACAAAATTTTGCAATGAGAATGAGGTAGGGATTGTTTTAATGTTACATTATTGTTAAATTAATGTATGCTTGAGGAGTTTGGCATATACCTTGTTGCATGTTTGGAAGCTTGATGGAATGCAACGATGGCTCTATTTGTTATTTTTATTTTGTCGGGAGTGTTGTAGAGATCTATTGTTCATATATTTGGGAACGTTGTTGGAAAATGAAGAGGCATATTGTTGATATTTTGTATTTCTATAATAATTGGGAAGAGGTAGCTCTTCTAGTATTTTGTATAATTTAAAGGCTAATACCAAATACAGGGTTTAGATGACTATAGACTTGTGCATGTGTGGATGATACAGTTGTGATATTGTAAAATGTGAAATGGTGTGTTATGTATGCGACTTCTTGTTCTTGTTATATCGTTTATGATGTTCCTGTACAAGAGTTTGTTTTAGGACCTTGATCTAGTCATTTGTATGTGGGAGGGAGGATGTAGAGTAGGCGTATCTTATAAAAAAAGAAGAATCCATAACTATTTATAAGATTTTTTAGAAATCTAGGATCTATGGTTGAGACAAATTATTAGAGGTAGACAAAAAGTGTTCGAAGAAGGTGTCTATTCCTTCTTATGCAGTGATAGTTTTGTTTGTTTCGTGGTATATGAATAGCCATTTTAGAAAATATGTACATAATCATAAAAATACGATCACAATTAATTATTTTCATAGGAAACCCACTTGTTAAATCCGTGTATATAGATTCCCATGGTCTAGATGATACAATTAAAGGCTGATACAATCAAAGTTTGTGGTTTGTTAATTTTGTTGGAATGCAAAGAGGGCATCGGTGAATTGTTGTCATGCGCTTGCTTTTGCATTGCGGGCTAATATAAGTAATTTTGGTACTTGTATTGCCAACATACCTAAGATATAAGGAACATTGAGTAAGGCATAATGTATTTGCATGATATAACCATCCATCTCTAATAGAGTAATATAAAATGGGGAGTTAATTATTCTTTGTTGGGAAGTTGATAATTTTGATGGTGTTGTTTATGTTGATATGTTGGATAACTTGGGAGATGGTTTTGTGGTAGATTTGATAGATTGGTTGGGACCATATTTGAATAAGATTCTAAAGAAAGTATCATGAGACATCTTATGTTTAATTTCAAGGGAATTAGGTTTTCATAGGAATTGTTGATGCGGATTTGCCAATAAATTTGTTAAAATTGGTTACCACAAGTGACGGTAGTGTGAAATATAAAAGTCAGATTGATTTTAGCTCTAGTCATATAGATTCCCCCGTTCGAAATAGTTTGTATTATTGTTGGGATCTTAGTGCACATACAAACTCCGTCTCTATAAGATGCCTATCAAATAGGGGCATAGTGCATCTATTTTGACTCATAGAATATGTGTACATGATGTCGAATGTTTTGAGATTCACCATTCTTATACATCCTTCATATATCTTTATTCTTTCATGGAACATATAACAATCACCCTCAAGTATTAATTTTATAATACATGTGCCTTATTCTTTTTTCATATAGTTTACAGAAGTATGAAATTAGTTTATTTGGTAACTAAATTATTTGCCTTCCCATTATTACTGCAAGGGTTATATTTTCTTTGTAAATTGGATCTGGGGTCTGTAATGCGGAGATGTTAGCCTACCTTGTGACCGTGTATGCCAATGGGATGGTTATTTGCATCATGTGCTTTGTGAATAAGACTATTTTACTTGTAGTTTAGAAGATAACGGAGGTTTTCTTATCACATGGCTCCAAAAACATACAGGGCCCATGGTTTTTTTCATTTCCCCATTTATTCATAGTCACGGATGTAAGTTTTCTATTAATTTTATTTGTGACTAATCCAATATTTTTGTCAATTTCTTGTTTGCAAGTCCGTAGCTTAGAATTCAATACAGATCCAACAGTTGTTGGTCGCTGAAGGCGAGGATGGGGAGTTTTGCGTCTTGTATCTTGCAAATAGTACAATAACTAAAAAAAATTCCACCATTGAAGGTGTGGTCTAGTAGTGTTGTAGGAAAAACATATCCCATTTTAAATAGGTAAAATGGGGGCCCCTTTTTACTTATTATTAAGAGAAATTCAAATTTTATTATCTTGTTTTTGGGGTGTTAGGTTTCTTACCTTCATTTTAATGTTATTTCATGTTTTGGACTAAATAAAATTTGCTTGAAACATCTTTTTTTTATGCATTTTTTGCGAATTATAGAAAACTTAATTTTTTTTGTAATGTCCCCAAGATTTGAAATTTATTTTTTATTTATTAGGCTAGTCATTTACTCCGTCGACATTATCTAACTATGAGGAATGTGTTGTACTTGGTTTACTGTATTGTTGTAAGATGTTCTTACATCCTTCTTTCATATTTCTCGATATGGTTATTAATGTAATACTATGTTGTCGTGATGTTTGTTTCCTATCTTGATTTATGGTTACGCATGTATAAGTATGTGTTACTTTGATTTCGTACTCATTTGTTATAAAGTTTGATTACTATTGTATAAAGAATTATGACTTAAATTGTTATTGGAAAAAGGGGTGGAGTGGCGGGACATGTTTCCCTTGTAAACACCTGGAAAATAACTGTTTTCTACTTTTCACCACAGTCTTACTTAGTTCTTATGAACTAATGCATTTATTTCTTTGTCGCGTGCAGGTGCAATTGATTATGAAAACTGCTTATAAAACATGAACAAGACATACCGCTCATTCTGTCACTAGCACTCGGCTTGGACGAATGACTGTTTTACAGATCTATTCTAGTGGCTACTATGACAGTTGTTAGTTGATATTTATTCCATGATGGATGTTTCACTAGCCTGAGCTGCACTGGTTACTATCATTATTTTCACAGACTCTACGACAGTGACTTAGTTACTGCTGCACTTATTATTTACTTGGAACACATTTTATATGGTATTGACACTTTATAACTTGGTTCATGCTCTAATATAAACTTGGTGTATGGTATTAATATAGTATTGGTGTAGGGTTTTAAAACCTTTACCATAGTCCTCCATAACATAATTCATATGACATGGACTATGGATTAAATCCTATGTAATTGATGCTCATATTTCCTGGTTCGTTGATTTAAACATGGTTTTAAGGGTTTCATGAACTATATCATATGGTTTTGGAATTTTTTTTAATGGAGGGAAGGGTGGAAACATAAATTTCCCTATGGAAAACGTGGCCCTCAAGCTTAGAGTTTGGGCTCTTGTGTTGGTTTGGTCATTTGTAGCATGGATGTGTGAGCTCTACCTCTATGTTATGTGCTGGTGTGAAGCTTCAAAGGTTTAGTCATGATGGCAGGTATGTATCCCTCTCTAGTTTAACAATGTTGTTTATCTGTTCAGTTTGGTTTCAATGCGTACTCCTCATCGTGGATTTTATTTTTTGTTGCAGGTTTCCAGGTATGAAGGAATCGTGGGTCGTGGGTCTCCCTGAGTCAACACCATACCCATTTGGGTAAGCCCCACTGTACAAGTTTAAAACTTGTCCCTCTCTCGCGTGGTTGTTGTGATAGAGTTAGAACTCGTCATGGGTTTGAATGTTTGGCTCTGGTTTTAATGGCTACATTTTGAAAAATGGGTTGTTTATAACTTAAAGTGTATAGCATCAGAGATGCGTTAAACTTGGGGTTTTTCTTGTTTGGGTTTAGTACCTTCAGGATGGAACTTTAATGTATTATGGGTTTTGTTTAAGGATTCTCTGCGTAGTGATGTGGCTTGGTTAACTTGACAGGATCTGCATATTGTGAATATGTAATTATGTTTTGGTAATGGTGGTAGCACCATTGCTTGCAATGGTGCAAAGCCTCGGGTATATTCCTGTGTAACTTCTTGCTTTGGTTTATAAAGGGAATATGTACTGCATTTGCATACTGTTCGATTTTGTGGTTATAAAGTATTCTTTGGCATTAGTTTGACTCTGTGTGGTTCACAATTCTTGGTATGAGTTCTTTAAGTGGATTTGTTAATCGTGTGGTTGGACTTTGGAGCCATGTCATAGATGGAAATGGCATTTCCCGCATTAGAGATGTGACTGTGTGTTGGTTAAATGACTTATCATTTTTATGTTTTGATTCATGGTTAATGAATACTCTATGTATAAGAGCCGTGACTATGGATGTAACCCTTCCTTGGGTGTCATTGCTATTCGCATAGCATTGACAAGGTTGATAAAAGGGTTTATGATAATGTTTAAACACTTTGTTTTATGTAAAGGGCCGAGGGCCATGAAATAGTGATAGTGTGTAATTTATTTGGGGATTGAACCCTATGTAGTGATTAGTTGAATTTGTTTTACGGTCTGTGTATTGATAAAAGTGTGATATGTTTGGTTGGTAGTTAAAATGCTACAACATTTTGTAGGATAAAAACGAACCCTACATGATTCGATAGGATGACTTGTAAATGAAGGACTCAATAGGAATTGATCCTCGGTCGCTATGGTTGTAAATGTTTATAAATGTATAGGTTTGTTTGGGAATTAATGCCTACAATATTGATCGTCTGACCTCTATTTATTTATACTATGTTTTTAAAAGAGTTTTGTGCATAGCATTATGATTTGAATTACTTTGTTGGAACTTTCATTATGGCATACAATTTTCGTAGGTGTAATTTATATGTTAAATATATAGTTTGGTTTATTATAAATGAGATTGATTTATGTGGGTTATTGTTTATAACTTGAAACCATTAGATGGTATTGATATCTTGACTGTAGATTTGGTTTCAATGTTTCTTTTTAGATACAGAATAATGCGATTATAATGTGCTTTAAATTAGATTCTAGCCTTAGACCATTAGAGGGCTCGATAGCTTGAGTGATTGGCGTTTTAATTGGTTATTTGAATATGGTTTTGTTTATATTTAAATAATGGGAATGATTTGTTTACTTAATTTATACTATACTTTAATTAAATATGTTTTATAATCATGTTCTGTTTATAGTTTGTATTTAAATAGTATTTTTGCTCCTAAATATAGTTCTGCTGGCAATATGAAATCTTCTAGTATAATCCATACGTAAAATAAACATATAGACTATGATTAGAGTAATTTCTAGGTCTTAGGAAAAACAAGTTTAAGCTATGAAATAAATGCAAAACTAAGTATAGAAGAAATAAGCCCTAAATAATTCTTAGACAGGAAATATTTTTCAGACATAGTGTTTTTAGAATTAAAAACATAAACTCTTAAACATTCTCGGTAGATATAGGGTTTATAAATAAAATGTAAACCCTTAAATATTTTAAGAGGAAATAATTGTAAACATAGGGTTAGAAATATAACATAAACCCTTAACTATTGTAAGAGGATACAAATTTAGACACAGGGTTAGAAATATAACATAAACACTTAAATATTCTAAAGGAATTATAAGTCTAGATAATGGAACAAAAAAATCAAGAACCCCATACATGCAAGGTGAAGCTATTCCAATGGCTGAAGATATGCACACTCAATTACCCAGTATTAACAAATTCATAGGAACATCTCACCTCTATGTAGATAACCGAATCACTTTGGAACTACCAGGTTCTACCCAACCACGACCCAAAAACCATTCATGGTTTTCATCCGGATCCCCTCGAGCTAGTTCCAACATGCAAGTAGCTTAGAGCTCATAAGGTAAGTCTTCCCTAACTCGGATATCAGGTCTGAATCAGTTCTCCTTTTCTCCTCTTAGAAAAATGTTCTCCAAGAACTCTCTTGATAATAAACAAGTAGAAATAATGATTCACCAAAAAGATGGAAGAGATGCCCAAGCCTCTCTTTGGCTTGAGACTTTATACGAAGAATTTTCAGTCAAAGGGGCAGTTAAATCAAGAATTATTTGATTTATTGATTTAACCCTTTTATTTAATTTAGGTACTTTTTAATATTTAACTTAGGAACTTTTAACTAGTTCCTATTTGGACTTTTGTAGGCATTATACTATTTAATTATTTTTAAGTAATAATAATAATAAATGGAGCCTCTCTTTNATATATATATATATATATATATATATATATATAATTTGTTAACATTTGTCTTTAGGTATCCTATAACATGATCCCTAATACTTATGACACTTTCTTCATTAAGCACACCAGGTAGGTGGTTAGGTCTACTAGGCTAGGAAATTCTAAAAATCCTTGCATGTTGCATTCCCTCGTATAACATGGTAGTTCTTTAGTACTTGATGAGATACAGAAATTCAAGATTTTATTTAATCACTTGTAAATAAGTCAGATGAGATCAATATTTTACTCGAGCCGTTTTCACTCGAAATCATTAATTCTTTTCGGTAACTCCTAGTGCTTTCCCAAAGCCCATACTTAATGCTAAAAACAGCGAGTTAAAAAATTAGTGCAATTCCAGAGTTCCTCACTCAACACTAAGGCTAGAATGTACTTGTAGGATACAACTAGGGATACAATGGCTAAGGATTTGATGTTCCAGAGCTTATTGTTAACATCAATTTCAAAGGCTCCAGGGCTTATGCCCAACACTTCCAATTTATTTTTTCATGTGCTTCAGAGCTTCTTGCTCGACACAAAGGTTTTCATATCTCATGTGTTTTAGAGATTCTCACTCAACACAACATAAACACTCATGTGCTCCACAGCTTCTCACTCAAAACAAAATATCTTAAATACTCATGTGCTCCAGAGCTCCTCACTCAACACAAAACATCTCATCAATCATGTGCTTCAGGGTCCCCGCACAACACATAAAATCATACACAAAACATATGTAACTGGCTTACGCCCAATATATTAAAAAAATCATCATGTTCATATGTAGTGGGGTCCTAAACCGAATATATCAAAATAAAACATCAAAGTAACATCATAATCAATGGGGCTTATGCCTATGAGTTTTAGGTCAAAATTCAAGATATTACATTTCTCATTCAAAACTTTCATTTACGAACCCCACGATCTGAAATGCGGATTTCGGATTTCATGAAATGTTCATGTGATAAAAAATAAATTTCAGTTCCTTATTTCCCCAACCTACAATGTGGATTGTGGAAATCAAAAACCAAGATAAACAAAAATAAACTCATTTTCCCAAACTGCAACCCGTAATGCAAATTGTGGATTGCGGAGACAATAAACAATTGAGTTGAAAGTAATCACCCCACTTTTACGCAACCAACAATGTGGATTGTGGATTGTGGAAACCAAAAAATAAAACTTTCAAAAGTTGTTCCCACAATTTTATTTCCGCCTCTCCTCGATTCAATAGTAACCATTGTTTTCTTTTAGAATCCACATCCTAGATTGATTTTGTTGTTGAAATTTTGGCTAAATATTTCGAATTTTTACCATTCCCTTTCACCTCATTTGAACGGTGAATTTTACCTTGGTGAGCAATTTCTACTGCAGATTTCGACCAAATCACTAGATTTACTTCCATCCACCCGGTTAAGTTGTAAGATGTTCAATCTTTTAGCAGTGGTTTGAGCAATTTGGAAACTTGGTTCATTTCAATTAACCATATTTTGGGGCATTTTTATTAGAATTTCAGTTTTGCTGCAAATATGGAAAGAGATATGAGGACCAAAACAACCCTAAACGAGATAAAAAACAAGGACCCAAATAATGACATCCTTTCTGATAGAAATGGGACGGTTTTTGAAACTTATCACCTCAACTAGTAATGAATTTATGTTATATTTTACAATGACGCTTTCTCACAAATCCATCATGACCAGATGAATTTCATAAACACAAGTGAATCCCAACTTCATTCTATAGTATCCCAACATGCCTTGATTCCCTATACCGATGCTATAAAATGGATTATAGATCATGCGAACCCCCAAGACTAGTCTTTTAATGACCAAGCTCAAACCCAAATGGAATCCTTCTACCCTGAAGTCTTTTCTAGGGATTATCGACATAGAAAACCATAATAATTTCTAAGCAATAAATTCTTGGAGACTTTTGTGACCTCGTATGATTTTGAAGCAATGCTGAAATCATGGATGGAAAAATCAGATACCTTCACACCAAAGGACGAAAATATTTACCCTATTTCCTAGTTAAGGGAGCCCTTTTTTTTATTGGCACCAATGTTATGCAGGCTATATGGGTTTCCAAATTGCACTTCTTTCAAATTGAATGGATGTCCTTGGCCCATAATGTTCTCGCAACATGTGAATCCTTAAATTGATCACATATTTTGTCAGTGGTCCTGAAAGACAAAATTGAGAAATATCAGAAGACTCCTGCCTCCAAGAAAACCAACATTCTATATCTCTTCATATATCATGGATGTTTTCTGCTCAGATATGCCTTTCCCAGCCATGGGATGGGATTGGAAAAACATTGGACCTCTAGTCCATATTTACGGCTCTCCTCCATGGGATGATAATTTCGTACCTCTCGTGTACGATATCTTTGATCACTTTCCATGCTCAATTTATCAGAATATTTTCAAGAAGGATGCTCCTACCTTTTCTTACCAAGCCAAAACATTGATTTCCAAAATAGTAGACTAGTATGTGGGGGATTATTTCTCCTATATCAAGATTTGGGGAAGCAACACATTCTGTATACTACCTAGGATTGTGCTAGACATAATGGTGTTGGAAGAGATATCCTTCCAAATAGTAATTGATGGTGTCTTGCCCAGGGTGATTGGGGATAAAATGAAAGGGTGGCACAAGTTTCCCCTAAACCTTGGATCTCTAGTGATAGATAATTCCACTCATTCCAGTCTGCTTGGAAATAAAATTACTATTCTAAAGCTTGGGGAAGCCCCAAGGAGGATGTAGGATCCAAAGTATTTCATGGCCAACCATTTCGCATAGGAACATATGATGAGTTCTTATGTTCATCAGATTGATCCTGATGACTCTTTTTACCAAGGTGTGAGCTCTTTCTTTGAACTATTGAACAAGAATTATTCTCAATATGAGAATAGATTTATCTACTAGAAACAGTCGGAGCTCAAGGTGAGAGTGCTTAAACACAGGATTCTTGAACTGTCATTAAAAAAAAAGCACAGAAAAAGTTAGTGGAGAAGGAAACACAGAAAAATCAAAATGACACTTCTTTGGTGCAAACTTCTTAGACAGATGAAAAAGGGAAATACATGGATGAGGATATACCACAAACCATATTAGTGGAAACTCTCAATTCTCTTATGCAAACAACTACAGATATGAATAAGAGCTTAGCCATGATGAGTTCAGTGGTCAAAGAACAAGTAACAACTTCAAACCCTCCACCTAATAAGCATACAATTGAATAACTAGCACCACAGGTGGATACTTTTAATATTGAAGAGAGTGATCTAGAAGAAGAATCCATCCCACTAGGTTTGCATGTCCAATTACCATTCCTATCATCTTTCTAGTAGTTGATCCACTTGAGGGATTGGTAGTTGATGAATCTTTCCCTGAAATGCATTTCTTAGAAATTAACTCCACTGCCACTATTACATCTCCTGGACCCTCATATATCCCTATGAGTATTCCCATGTCATATCATCAGATATATTGGTCCCACATGCCACCACAATTGAACAACCGACTACCTCTATTGAAAGTGTATGTAAATAACCAACCCAAGTTATTATTCCTATTTCAACTTCAAAACCAATTGTGGTTCAAATTTTAGTTGTATGTTCAGAGCCTGTCACTTTATCTACCACATCCACTTCTCCATTTTCAATCTCTCGTGTTCCAATATAATCCATCTCTAGTCCCCAAATATCCATGCATATTCTTACTCCTACTATTGATCTGGATTTATGTAGGAATGCAACAGAATACACAAATAACCATAGAAACAAATATGCAGTGGAAATAACACTTCATTTCATTAATCAATAACTGAAACTGGTTTACATACATAATGGAAATAAACTAGCTAGAGTGCTGGTAGCTTATCTATAAGAAGAGATGTGGTGGCTACATGCCTCTGAACTCTTTGTTACAATGAGGAATGAAGGCCTATATATTATTGAGAAAAAATGTAAACCATACACATCCAAAAACCTAACCCTAAGAGGTGAAATGCCAGAATGTGGGCCCCGTTGGGTAACTTGGTACATCAATTTCCTGGGGTCCTAACTTTAGCATACTACCTTCGTTTGACGCACATGATACATCGTTAGAAAGATCCATTTAAGGACTACATCCATAAATGGAAAATATGAAGTTTGGAATAGACTCATTTTACCCGACCATTCAATGCTGAAAAAATGTCGTTTAGGGCCTTAAAACAGCTCCAGAAGTTTAGGACCCAAAAACTACCAAAAATAGTAAATTGTTCTACAATTAAGGAAACTGGAAAATTGCAAGAAATAATGGTTTGGGTCCAAGTGGAATAGGTGGGTGGCCACAAATATCCTCCTGGATCATTCCTCCCCTATTAGGAATCAATGGTCCCCATTGTGTTGAGTTCCTCCATGAGATGAGGAAACTTATGTTGAACTTGGTCCCTGGTCAGCCACTTTCCCTGGTGAAGGAGTTGGACTGCTTTGACAACTTGATATAGCTGAATCTTTTGCTGGTGGGTGTTCTTGATCTGTGTGTCCATACTTCAATTAGTTGTGTCTTTTTCCATGTAGTCAGGGCTTAACTCTGTTGGTGTGAGTTGTTTTTCCATGTCTGATGTGTCTAGTAGAGGTGGAAAGTAGGGCCGAAGGTAGTCCACATTGAACATTGGGTGTAGACCAAGGAATGGTGGAATAATAAGCTCGAAGGAATTGTCCCTGATAGCCTTGGTGATGGCGTATGGCCCATATCGGAGCAGGTGAAGCTTGCGGTGGGGTCTAGCAAGGCTCTCCTTCTGCAAACATAGCCACCCTTTGTCGCCCACCTGGAATTTGTGTTGCACCCGATGCTGATCATGCCGCTCCTTATACTTAGAATTGGATCTGTGCAATATGTCATGAACTTGTTGGTGAATGTGTTGAATGTGCTCAATGAAGCTATTCACCTTGAAAAATTCATACTGGATATGAGCTTAATCATCCTGAGTAGCTGCAAATGGTAGGGCTACGTTAATGGGACATGGTGGCTGGAATACCAAGCCCACCTGAAAGGGGCTGTGGTTGGTTGAGTTGTGGAGGGCCCGGTTATAGCTATGTTGTGCATAGGGGAGGGTCTCATCCCATGTGCATGGATGCGTTGAGTTGTACATGTGCAAAATGTCTACAATAATCCTATTGACGAAATCTGTTTGGCCATCAGTCCGGGGATGGAAAGATGTGGAATTTGTGAGCTTGGTGTCTAGCATTGAGCATAGGCTAGACCAGAATGTACTAAGGAACCTTCTATCCCGATATGAGATTATAGACTGTGGGATTCCAAAGTGTACCCACACTTGTTCAAAGAAGAGTTTAGCAGTGGATTCTGCCATGATATTCTTCTTGTAGGACGCCATTATGGCCATCTTTGAGAATCTATCAACAACCACAAATACACAATCATTGCCATGCTTAGCAGAAGGAAGGTCTGACATGTAATCCATGGAGATGGATTCCCAATGTCAACTAGGGGTAGGAAACGAAGTATAGAGGCCTTACTTCTTAATGGATGGTTTGGAAATTGTGCAGGTAGTGCAGGATCATATGTACTTCCCGATGTCCTGTCGAAGGTTCGACCAATAGAAATACTTATGGAGTACTGCCACTGTTTTCTCAACCCTGAAATTCCTAATGACCCGACTGTAGTGTGCTTCCCTAATCATCTTGGCACGTTCGCTTAAAGGAACACAAAGGTGTCCTGTGTGACATAGTAGTACATCCTGTAGGTGAAATTTTGGAACTTGGTTTCCCTCCAAGAGTGTCTGGTATGTTGGATGAATTCTGGATCTCTCTTGTAGAGAAGCGGACCATCATAAATCTCATGCCCACAATAGTTGAGCATAATGGTTATCACCATGATTGGTCGTCGGCTGAGGCAGTCTGTAACATTATTGGTGCTTCCCTTCTTGTACTTGATGTTCAAATGAAACTGTTGTAGATATGTGGACCACTTTTGATGGTGATCATTCTGTAACTTCCCTTGTGTCTGTATGAACTACAGGGGTTGGTGGTCTATGTGGATGATCGTTTCCTTCCCCAAAATGTAATGCTTCCATTGTCTGCAAGCCTATATAATGGAATACATCTCTTTGTCATAAGTGGGATATTTGCTAACTATGTCGGATAGTGTCTCATTGTGATATAAAACTGGATGCCCTTGTTGAGTTAGGACTTCCCCAATAGCATAGTCAAAGGCATCTGTCTCGATATCAAATGGTTGTTGCAAGTATGGTAATGTGAGCACTGGGGCAAAGTAGAGGCGATGTTTCAATTCTGCAAAGGCTTTTTATTGAGTTTTTGACCAATTTTTTTTTGATTTCGCTTCTCCCTTGGTGACTTGACTCAAGGGCCAAGTGATATGAGAGAATCCCAACATGAATATGCGTTAGAAATTATCAAGGCCCAAAAAGATACAAAGCTCTATTAGAGTAGTTGGGGCTGGCCAATCCCAAATGACTTGGATCTTGGTTGGATCCACATGTACCCCAAACTCATCAATAATGTATCCTAGATACTGAAACTGGGTCATGCCAAAAGTGCACTTGTCCAAATTGGCACACAACTTATGTTGCTACACTGTTCGGAGGACTTGTCAGATGTGGTGGAGGTGCTCTTCCCAAGCCTAGTTGAATATCAGGATGTCATCCAAGTACACTACTAGAAATGAGTTGGTGAATGGCTGCAAGATGTCATCCACCAGTCTCATAAAGGTTGCAGGAGAATTCATCAGCCCAAAAGGCATGACCAACCATTCGAAAAGGCCCTCCTTGGCTTTGAAGGCAATATTCCACACATTGGTCGGTTCGATCAGTTCCTGGTGATACCCAGACTTTAAGTCGATATTGCTAAAATATTTCTCCCCCTTAAGCTAGTCTAGGAGGCCATCAATCCATGGGATCGATTACTTATTCCAGAAAGTGATCTTGTTCAATGTCCGATAGTCAATACATAGTCTCCAAGTCCCATCCTTCTTCTATACCAACATGAAAGGGCTCCCATAGGGTGATGAAATTGGTCAAATGTGACCCTTTTGCAGAAGCTCTTGAATTTGCCTCTTGATTTCATCATTCTCCAGAACAGAGTGTTGATAGATTCACATATTGGGAAGCGGCGCACCTAGGGTCAGATCGATGGGGTTCTTGACTTGACAGTGGAGAGGCACCCCAGTGGGTGAGGTGAATATGTCTCGGTACTCCTCCATGACCTTATCCATTTGTTGTTGGCGTGTGGAGGGGACCTGTTTGGAGGTCGTGGCCATGATCTTCTTCTTTCCCTCAGGGTGGATCATCAAGAAAACAAACTTCTTGGTTTTGGAAATGAGCTTACTGCATTTTTTTGTAGTAACCAAAGAGATAGCAAGAGGAGGTTGTACCTCTAGTATCGTGTACACATTATTTCCCAATGTAATAATAATAGTGCGAGGTCGGGACTCATACACAACATGTCACTTCCATAAGTATGGTTGACCTAATAATACATCAAAAACATAAAGAGGAGCAATACCACATAATACCTCATCAGTGAAGGCCTTGATGTTGTAGGGAAGGCGGCACTACTGGCTGAAGCAGAGATCTCGTCCTTGGTGAAGACACCCGATGGTGTATGGATGTGGGTGTGCCGTGGTCGGCAAACTCAACTGCTTCACGACCTCTGCTGAAATCAGGTTCTTTTGTCTCCCACTGTCGATAATGAACTATAGCGAGGAACCCTTTACCCACATCTAGGAGTGGAAAAGACACTTCTCCTCCTCTGAATATTCTGGTTCTTCCTTTTGGATCTTTGTTGTGGAAACAGTGGCATTGGGATCTGCATCGACAATATTATTCCCTCTATCATTCCCCTTCTCAGGTTCTGATTCAGTGTCAGAGTATGCATCTGATTCAGAAGCCTTTATCTCAGCCACCAGTGACTACTTGGCCTGACACTCACTTGTGTTGTGAGTGGGACTCTTATGGAACTCGCACCACTTTTCGACGTCCTTCTTCGACTTTGCAGTGTTTCTCTTTGCTTGCAGCTTTGGCAAGTTTTCTTGATTCACCATGCCTTGGTTGTGTTCTTGGTTCTGCAGTTTGGGGGCACCTTTCCCTTGCTTCTGATTCGTAGATCCAAAGTCTCGCTTTTTCTATTTGAATTTTTGCTCAATTTTGGCAGCATACTGATATTCCGTACCAAGCGAGGAGATGTGGAGGAACTCCATTTCCTCTTGAATGTATATGTGTAGAAAACTACGGTACTTCAGCACCAAATGTTTCTCTAAATCTTTGATACCCAACTTGGTGCATAGGGTATGAATCAGATTCGTCAGCTCATGCACATCTTGATCTCTTTGTTGCCACAGCATAGTCCATTGTATGTACTTGTCCTCATAGCTCCCCACCAGATAATATTGTCCCTTTATGGAATCTTGGAAAGAATTCCAAGTGGGTACAACCAAGAATAGAGGGGTTTTCCTCCTCGTCCTTTCTCTCATAGTAGGTTTCCCACCAGTCCTTGACATGGGAAGTGGCTTTGAGTAGAGAAAAAGTAATATTTTCCTGGTCGAAAAAGTCATGAACCAAGAAATATCCTTCTAATAGATTCAACCATCTATCTACGATGTCTGCATCTATTCAGCCATCAAATATGGGAATGTTGAAATTTACTTGTACCTTAAAAGGGGTTGCTCCTCCAGAGTGGCTACTAGATACAGATGCGCCACCAGTGGGAAGTCGTTGAAGGATCTGGGTGAAGTTATCCATCATTGCATTCCTTTGTTTTTCAAGGGTCTTCTCAAGAAACATTTTGATAGGATATTCTATGCCCTCATATTTCTTTTCATCCCCCATGGGTGGTCATCAGGATTTGCGAGGTTGATCTTGCAAAGGTTCAACCAGATCGAGCCCTAACTCTTTATACCCCACCCTCGTTGGGGACATGCAAAGAAGGATCGAGAAAGAGAAGATTGCTTTGATACCATTGATCTGGATTTATGCGAGAATGAAACAGAATACACAAATAACCATAGAAACAAATATGTAGTGGAAACAACACTTCATTTCATTAATCAATAATTGAAACTGGTTTACATACATAATGGAAATAAACTAGCTAGAGTGTTCGTAGCTTATCTCTGAGAAGAGATGTGGCGGCTACATGCCTCTGAACTCTGTGTTACAATGAGGCTCAAAGTCCTATATATTATTGAGAAACAATGGAAACCCTACACATCCAAAAACCTAACCCTAGGAGGTGAAACGCCAGAATGTGGGCCCCGTTGGGTAACTTGGTACATCAATTTTCGGGGGTTGTAACTTTAGAATACTACCTCTGTTTGATGCACATGATACATCATTAGAAATATCTATTTAAGGACTACATCCATAAACCTAAATATCAAGTCCGAAATGGACTCATATTTTCCCAACCATTCGATGCCGAAAAAACATCGTTTAGGGCCTCAAAATGGCTTCAGAAGTTTAGGACCCAAAAACTGCCAAAAATAGTAAATTGTGTTACAATTAAGGAAATTGGAAAACTGAAAGAAACAATGGTTGGGATCCAAGTGGGATAGGTGGGTGGCCACCAATATCCTCCTGGATCAACTATTTCCCAACCTATGTGTTTGGTCACAATTTAAGAAGTGACAACACCTACTAAGGAGGAGCCAACAAATTTTGGAGACGATGCGGTGGTTTCCCTTGGATAATATTTTTGGAGTAGGTTTGAAAAAGTTGTAGTGAATAAGGGTTCTAAGAGAAGCAGGGAAGGACTTTAGTACAGGGCATTGTCCCTAATGAGGTGATATGGAAGAGAGCCTCTACTGATGTGAGGCAAGAATCCCTTGAGATAACTACTACAATGGGAGATTTCATTGGGGCCAACTATGACTCTGTAGATTCATTAAATAAGGAGATCGAGGTAATAGATCAGGAACTGCAAAATCTCAAATAGGAGAAATCCCAGGAGGAAGAAAAACATGAACTTAAGCTGTGGGAATTGAAGAACAACTACGAGGAAAAGCTGAGGAATATGCAGGTTCAAGGTTAAGTGTTGCAACAATAGTTAAAGGAAGCACAAGGGTTGAATGCTATTCATGAAGAGAAAATTGTAGCCCTTGAGTAGGAATTGAAAGATTCACAATCTCTCTTTGTTGCCTCCTCTTTTTCTAAATTCTCAATGGAAGAATTTAAGGAAGAAACGCCTCCAAAAGGCATTTTCCTCCAAAAATATCCAAAATTCCTCAAAAAATAGCAAAAAACCCCAAAAGGGAAGAAAAATATAAAATAATGAGGAAAAAGAGGAAAAAACCCTAAAAACCTGAAACCCTAATCAGCAAACCCTAACCCTAAAAACCACATGGTTTCCAACTATAAATAAGTGATGGAGACCCCTCATTTCATATCCAGAATCACAAGTATCCTGCCTCTGCCAAAATTGCTCATGAAACCCTAGCTCACCATTGAGCTACTTTCACCGTAAGAGCCCCCTTTTGGCCCATTTCCACCATTGGAGAAAGAGAAGAAGCAGCTTGAAGCTCAGAGCCACCGACTCGGATCATCGCAAAGGGCTTCACCTACCTTCACATTGGAGGTCGGATCAATAAAATTCATTATTTACGTTTTACTTTTTTGCTTCATGAACATGTTTAGATTAATTTTCATTATTGTTTAGCATCTTTTATTTCACATCTTATTGAACTACTACTAAGGAATCCATTGTCCTTAGTAGGTGCTCATTCACACAAGCTAGGGGTAAAACCCTAGCTACAGTTTTGGCGACTCCGCTGGTTTTTATTTTATTTTATTTTCCATTTTGTCCTTTCGGCTGTCATTTTCGGCCGCCGTAAACCACCGTTTTTTCCTTCACAGTCGCGTTTCGACCACGTTTTTCCATCCCTTAGCTGCGACCCGACCGTGCCTTTTCATCCCTTAGCCGCGCCCCGACCGCACCTATTTCATTCAAACCTGCGGTCCGACCATGCCTGTTTCATTCAAACCCGCAACCAAACCGTGTCTGTGTTATTCAAACCGTGATCCGACCACGTCTGTTTCATCCAAACCCGCGACCCAACCACGCTTGTTTCATCCAAACCCGTGCCCCGACCGCACCTATTTCATTCAAACCCGCGGTCCGACCGCTGTTTTTTAGTTCAGATCCGCGGTCTGACTTCTGTAGTTTTTCCCGTATTTGACACCAGTCCCTTTGCTGCCACATTTCCTGCACCTGCACAGCCATCTGTCCTACCTACAGTCCTCCATCCTTTTCTGCACCATTATTCCTGTTACAACATTGTTTTTAAAAAAAATTCAGCATTGTTTATTCGTATAATTTTGCATGGTAAACGTTTTTTCATTCAGTATTATTATTATTAGGAAGCTACCCTGGCACTTCTCTTCTGGGTTCATAACCTCACACGCACACAATCTGTCACGTAATTCAAAGTGAGACTTAAAAACTACTTAACTCAAACCAACATTCTAACCCCACTTGGGAAACACAAAATAATTTTTGTAGTTAGGTAGGATCAAGGGGATGGGCTTCCAAAAACACCCCTCGGTTACTTACACTTGAGACACAGTTGTTGTCTTTTAGGGAACCAAAATCCCCTAGTATTTTTTGACACGGTCACAACCGGTTTATCAGAGGGCCTCTCCCTTAGGAGGGTTGAAGTCATGAGATTGGTTCTGGAGGTCTGAGTGGAATACCGAACTCCATTCAGTAACTAAAGGGCTACCTTTCGCAGTTCTCAGGATATCCCTATATAGGGGTTTTGCGGTTAAAGGACCAAGCGGCAGATTTACCTTTCTGGACGTGTCATGAATGGGGTATCTTAGTTGCCATTCTTCTAGGATTTGACTACCCGGTGTCCCTCTCGGTAGGGGGATACCTTAGCCACTTGGCTTTCCTCTTCATATTGTCTGACTTGGATTTCATCACCTTGCAGAGGATATCTCTAGTTGAGTCATAATACTTCTAGTTAGGTGTTTTGCATGCTCCATTACCTCCTATTGGTCTAGCGAGTCCACCGTTTTTTATTTTGTAGGCAACCTGCTGTTTTTTGGTATTCTAACTATTTCTGTTGACACTCCGCCTATTGTAGCACGTAGTTACAGTGGGTGTTTTGAGTTGGTTGTTGGCCTGAGCGCCCTATTTGTTGAGCTCTCCTTCTACACACTCGATTGCATTAGAGTTTTTGAGCTGATTTGTAGTTACCTCAACCCACAGAGATTTGACTCCATTTGTCACCATTGAGTCCCCGAGACATTCTCGGTGCCTCAGAGGCGAACCCCCACAGCACGGTTCACTTGACACCACCCGTCCTTGACCCAGATCATCATCCCTTGATTCCGCTCATCATAGATCTCGAGCCTTGTCACTTGACTCTACTCGTTAGCGGCATAGAACTCCGTCACCAGATACTGACGCCCCTTATTTTACCTCTGATTCTGAACTAGACTCTGAGAACCCCCTTTACACTGCCCCTACTAGCCCCATGGCTGGCGTGACTCCCACTCCCATCTTAGTAGGGACCATTGGTGGCACATCCACCACGACACCAGTTACCACACCTGCTATGGGTACGCCCTCCATGGGGCCCCCATTGACCATTCCCCTCATGGCACCGATTCCCGCAGCGGGCATACCTATCCCCACTCCATTAGTGACCCATACCACCCATAGTGGTGCAGGACCATCCTATACCACCTTAGTTCCCCACTTGGGGGCAACCTCCCTCACATGACCCCTCCACTTGGGGGAATTGGCCCCAACTTAGTCCAATCCACTACCGTGTCACATCCTTCGTCCAGTTTTCCATTCATGGCTAGCCTCAACCTGCCTAACCTAGCCAGATTAACCAATGACCCCATCCGACACGACCCTACGTGGCCTCACATGCCCACCAAGATCCCCTCTGACATCCCTAAGTTCGAGGGCAAGGCAGGTGAGGACCCACAAAACCATATCATGTCCTTCCATCTCTGGTGTTCCTCCAACTCCATAGTAGACGATTCTATTCACCTCCGTTTATTACAGCGCACTTTCACTGGCTCTGCTGCCAAGTGGTACATTGAACAACCCCATGGAACCCATGCCACCTTTACTTCCCTTTCCTCAACCTACCCGCAGTTCTTCCAGTTACCTGTCCGCTATGACGTAGGCATTGAGATCCTACTATCATGCAAACAGAACACGGCTACCCACATCACGGACCACATTCATGAATGGCGTCGATGCCGTAGTTTATGCAAGATCAAGTTAGATGACTGAATATTCCTAGACTAGTTCCTCAAATCCCTCCTTCCTATCATTGCTAAGGATGTAGCATCCGAACGACCCCAGTCTGATGAAGAGGCCATCCTTAAGGCCCAGCAATTCGATCTCATTTACGCCCATTCAGGTTATCTCTATACCATTATACCTGACGCCCCTCGCGACAATTCATCCCAGCACGATGCACCGGGGGAATCCCATGCTGTCGACGGCATCATTGGCCGTGTCTCTTCACAGCCTCAACCATTTTCCATAGCCCATTCTACCCCTGGCCCTGACCCTTCGCGGGCTACCTCACAGTCTGGAGCAACCAACCCGTATGCTCCCATGACACATCACCACCATTCCCATGGACCCTCATGTCCACTTCAGTGTTTCGGTCATTTGACTCCCGCTTACGCCCCCCTGGTCACACCTCAGCCCTACTATCACCAGCAGGCTACACCAGCTCCTGCGCCGTCACAAGCCCAACCCGTTTATTACCTGCCACAGCCCGCTCCACAGCACTATCAGCAACCCCCTCAGGTTGCTGCACCTGCACATCCTCCACCACTGCCTGCCCCAGCCCCTGTGCAACCTCAGAATCCACCTGCTACCCAAGGGAAAGTTTATGCCCAACAAACCCTGCAGCAAAACCAGAACAACCAACGTAACCAGGGCTAACAAAACCGCGGTAGGGGCTGAAATTTGTGAACAAACTATCCTTGTTCTATTTGCGGGGTCTATGGCCACTACACACATTTTTTCCCCCACATGGAGTGCGTTCGGCAACTTTGGGCTGAATATGCCCGCTGCCAAGGGCAGGCAGCTCCTCAAGCACCACCCAACCCCCCACAACCTCAGCAGCCATTTTTGGTGCTGCAAAACCCCTTACCAACCCAAGGCGTAATGAACACCCAACCATTGGCTCCCCCTCAAGCCAACGCGACAACCCAACAACAAATCACTTACGCTGCTCCTGATCAACCCGTGCTTGACTCAGGTACCCACCACTTATTGATGATGTCCTCCGATGAGGTCAACCTCCAGACCCGACGGATCCAATATGGCTCCACCTCTGAAGCCATATGTACCCTATCCCATAATACGCGAACTCCTACTAATCAACCGCCCTTGTTGCCTAAACCCCCTTTGGTACCTAGTCACATTGGTGCTACACCCATCCATACCATTCCTTTCCTCTTCCCTCCCTCAGGAGTAGTTAGCGCCCCGGTAATGGCCACCCTCAGCCTTCCTGGGTTAACGTTAGGATTACCTGTTTGCTACCTTTCACCTCCCATTCCCCCACCGACACCAAATGTCATCCTGCAACCAGTGCAACTAATTATCACTACTAGTCAATCACCTCCCGGTATCGCTACCCCGTCATCCTCCGTGAAATCCCCCCCCTCCTCTTACCAAACCCACAGGGGGCAGAGGCCCCCAACCTTACACTACTGTCCCACCTCCTAAGACAGTCAAAAATCCCCCTGTGTTTCGTGCTCCTCCCAAATGCGCGCTGTGCGACGAGTTGGGCCATGCGACTCACCTCTGTCCTCAGTTACCGGCGTTACAGGAATACATGCAACTGCTTGATGACGACCCCACTATCCCGGTTGTCCATCTAGATCCAACCCCCATGCCTCACGACAAATCCCTGCGCACTAACCACTCCTGTGCCTTATGCAGTGTCTACGGGCATTACTCCCATCACTGTCCCGATCTCCCCGAGTACAGAGTAGCTCTCTTTGAAATGAACAATCTGGATCTTGAGATAGCACCCCTCACCATTGAGGAAATCCACCCCCTGGGCTCTTCCTCTTCCGAAGAGGTGAATACCATTTATATGATCTCTTCCACCACTACTCCTTCGTCAACCGATTTGACGACACAAACATTCTGTACTGACGAGGAGATTCTCGAGGCTCTCATTGCACCAGATTATCCCTGGGATGACATGCACCATCATTCCTCCTTCCTCCCAGAGGTATCCTTCTCTAACACTACTACCCAATTTGCCGTTGAATCCAAAGACTTCCTTCCCCCCAAGGTCGACTGGTTCAAGGACCCTATTCCTGCTCTTGACGCCTTCGAAGAGGGTAACATGGCCAACATCTCACCTGTCATCCAAATTGATATCACTGCCCCAGGAAGCACCCCACCGCGGCTCCGACCCCCTAACCTGTGGTCCACCCCACGTGGACCGTGAAAATAGTACCTGTTTCCACCATTGGAATCAGCACGACGAGACCGTTACGATGGTCACCTCATTGCATTATTTTTTCTACGTCATTTTTTGCCCATTTTTTAGACATCGATAGTCACCTCGATTTGCGCGCCACTTTGGCTGCTCTCCATTTTTAACACTTTTCATATAGCTGGATTCATTTTTCCGAGCTCGTGATGATGCTTGAGATCATTTCTCACTCTCACTTGGTACAATTTCAACATTTTGTCCCGACACCTTGCCGCATTGATTTGCGCGCCACATCGGCCGTCATCAGATTATTTCACACTTTTTACATGAGCCATCCACTCCTGTCATACTGCAAATGTTTCGTTATTTTTCCACCATTCATACACCCCGCAAGGAGGCCCACAAGTGTTCCCCCCCACCCTCAGTCCTGGTCATCATAAATATTCCTTGAATGAACACTTCCTCCTTGCCTGGCCATTAATTCAGAGTCTTCTTATTTGCTTTCAGACTCCTTAAAATTGAAAGCAACCACGAGCATGAACTGTCCTGGGCTCGTAAAATCCACACGACAGTACCATTCCATTAATTCAGAGTCTTCTTATTGCTTTCAGACTCCTTAAAATTGAAAGCAACCATGAGCATGAACTGTCCTGGGCTCGTAAAATCCACACGACAGTACCATTCTATTACTTCAGAGTCTTTTTATTTGCTTTCAGACTCCTTAAAATTGAAAGCAACCACGAGCATGAACTGTCATGGGCTTGTAAAATACACATGATAGTACCATTTTATATCCACACTTCTTCTAGTTCCCTAACCCATGAAGAAGTCCCCCCGTGCCTCTTGGCGCTATGATCGATCCTCTCGACAGCACCCCCAACCAGGTCTCCTTTGTTCAGAGTATTCTGCAGTCTCCTACCATTTTACCATAGCTTGAGTCTCCCTCAGCTGAGTCACCCTCAGATCCCATACAGCTATGATCCCTTTACCACCAATCAGTTTCATGTGCTTCCCGATCATCCCCGCCATCATACCCTGAACAAAGGAAGTTTGAGTCCACCCACTCTACTTGCCCAGTTATTTACCCCACTTTATTAACCCTGCCATCAGTACTATCACATTTCGGTTTTGCACCTCGCGCTCCTGTCAAGGAAACATCATTGCCTTGATAGTTGAAGGTCTCCCTCTGTCAACGACAGCCCCTCTATTCCAGAGGATAGACCTAGAGGCCCTTGCGCCTTGGACCCATCACCATCTGTGGTGAGTGCCTATGGACCATTTTGGGAGGAGTCATCATTGCCTCTTCGAATAGTTGTTTCTCACATGCTCAACTTTAGCACCTTAATCGCATCGTTGAGAATCATGCAGGATGTATATCCTTTCCATTATGTGTCGAAGACCCCGGATTTCCCCTGACTCTAGCACATTGGTGAGTCACTTTGGAACGACCAGTTATACGTTCCCGTGGATGTCCGGGCTGCGTTGGAGATTGTATTCGGAAGCCATCCAGTTCCATGCTTTCCTTGAGTACCCAGTTCAGTTCCAAATCAGTGTACCATTGCAAATATGACCACTGTCACTTTGATACAGCAGCTCCTCAGTTCCTTTGGAACCACATTCAGTAGCACTGCTGTCATTCCAGTGTATCAGTTGTTCAGCTTAGACATGGTCAGCCCAGCAGTATGTTCCAGATTTGTGTCCCTTCTGGACCCTTATGATATACACGGTGGATTTCTATGTATCCTACAAGTCCCCCTTTTCGGGCCTCACAGTTATTTTTATGTATATTGATACGAGCATGGGAATGCCCGCCTCGTCCAGATGATCATATGATTCCTCATCCATTATTGAGGTTATTTACTTTTCAGTCCTTGTAGTTGGTTCGATATCGATGTTCCGGGCTTCAGTTGGTTCCTTCTCTTCTCCACACCCCAGGAAAAACAAATAAGACTTATGATGTCCATCGGCCATACGATGAGCTCCTACCCTTGCACATCAGGGGGCAATCTGTTAACACCCAAAAAAGGTTCACTACCTCATCTACCCCATTACATGGCTCATTTGTCCATTTTCCTCCCATATTTCCGTTAAAAATCCTGAAAAGGCCATAAAACCATCAAAAAACGCCTCCAAAAGGCATTTTCCTCCAAAAATATCCAAAAATCCTCAAAAAATAGCAAAAAACCCCAAAAGGGAAGAAAAATATAAAATAATGAGGAAAAAGAGGAAAAAAACCTAAAAAGATGAAACCCTAATCAGCAAACCCTAACCCTAAAAACCACATGGTTTCCAACTATAAATAAGTGATGGAGACCCCTCATTTCATATCCAGAATCACAAGTATCTTGCCTCTGCCAAAATTGCTCATGAAACCCTAGCTCACCATTGAGCTACTTTCACTGTAAGAGCCCCCTTTTGGCCCATTTCCACCATTGGAGAAAGAGAAGAAGCAGCTTGAAGCTCAGAGCCACCGACTTGGATCACCGCAAAGGGCTTCACCAACCTTCACATTGGAGGTCGGATCAATAAAATTCATTATTTATGTTTTACTTTTTTGCTTCATGAACATGTTTAGATTAATTTTCATTATTTTTTAGCATATTTTATTTCACATCTTATTGAACTGCTACTAAGGAATCCATTGTCCTTAGTAGGTGCTCATTCGCACAAGCTAGGGGTAAAACCCTAGCTACGGGATTATGAGAATTTGTTGGTTGAATTGTTTGAATGTTTGAGTCATATATAGGAAACCTACAATTATTTTGAGCGCCACTCTGATATGCTCTATGATCATAATCATAGGAGGAATGAAGTAGTTAAGGCTTTGTACGATGTAATGGACTGGAAAAATTTCATCAAATACAAACCTCAAGGTGTACCTATGCTAGACAAGATGAAGATAAGAAGGATCAGGTTTTCTTTATAATCGTGGGAAAATGTTTGTGAAATAGTGGGATATGAGTAAAGAAGGGAAAAGGGACTGTAGCAAGAGATGGTTCGCGTCTGACACCCTCTTGATTTTGTTGGGCTTCCTGGTCATGGATCCAATTGAGAGCCATCTCCCACCTCAAATATTCATTGATCAGGTTGAAAGGGAGCACTTGAAATCTAAGGAACGCATAGAGAATCTTGAGTGCATGCATGTGGAAGAGATTAATGTGCATATTGAGTCACTTATAAACTCAGTAATGAGGATTAATTTCTTTCTATGGGAATGGGAAAAGGAAAATAAAAGAGAGACTAATTCCTTTACCTGTAAATCCAAATTATAGCTTGAGTATGCACAATATCAAGACATCTAGGATTTGTTGGAAGTATGTGCCATGTGGCAAAGTGGCCTTGAAAATTATTAAATCATTGTGTAATTCCCACTTTCATGGGAAATTTGTTCATTTGTACTATTTTGTAATTGTTATTTAATGGGACATAGATCTCATAGTACAAGGGGGGTACCATCAGAGGAGAGAACTGGGGATGCTCTGTATTTTGGGTAATTGTAATTTTTTGCAATCTCAATAGAATTGAGATAGTTTCTTTTCATCTTTCTTTTGTCATGTTCATTGAATTTCTTTGATGAGTCTTGGTTTCCTATTCAATCATCATTATAAATCTATTTTAAATTGCTATTTATTAAATGCCTTAACCTGGGTGATTGATGTATCACCACTTGGTTCATGTTTAAGCTATGATTAAATAAATTTCTTTTTTTAGTTTACAACATTCACTTTAGCAATCATCAAACAATTATCTTTACTTTGAAATGCTGATTTCAGAATTAGCATGTCTTTTCTAGAACAGTCTTATGATCTTTAATCTTTCAATAAGATAATTTAGTTGTTATTGTTTTAGTTTTTTTAAATCTGATAATGATAGATGTGATGTATATGTCTATCCATTAGTATAAAATTTATCGGTCAATTTTGATTTGACTGTTATGTTACCTTCAATAGTATTCCAAAAGATTAAAATAACTTCAGTGGTATTGCTCAAATTTAATATCATCCTTAATCTTGTTATAAATATTCCCAACAATAAGGTTGATTGGCTTGTATCCACCCACATAGTTCCAGTGGAGGCCTAATATCTGTAGAAATTAGTCTACCCAAACAAATTGGGGATAAAACTATCCCTTCGTGGGATTGCTTGAATCCTTTGAGGTTGGGTTTTCTCCTCCTATTTATTCCTTGTAATTATTCCAACATTACCTCCCATGAATCAAAAAATGGTGCTAGAAGGAGGGCCATGATTAGTCATGCCAAAACAAAACAATAGCAAGCCTTCTCCTCCAAGATCATCAGTTGTGACTAGAATTCATAATCAAGTGTCCACATAAACAACAAAACCATTGGAAAATCAAACGACAGTTCCTACTACCCATGTCTTAGAACAAGTAACCAAAAGGCCTGGAATTTTATTTGTATCACCAACCAGAGGTCCTCTTACTCTTGAGAAAATAATAAAAAGTACTCAAGGAATTACTGCCAGAGAAAAAGAGAGGGGTGAAATGCGTCAAAATCTTAGAAACATAATATCCCAAACCCCTCCAACCAATAGTCCACAGGTTGAAACAGACAATCAAAACACAGTTGAATAGAAGCCACTACCTGAGATTCAAATTAATCCTTTATTTGAGGAAACAGATCAACCTTAGGATAGTCCACAACTTAACATAAAATATAGTCTACTACCATCCCCACCTCCTTCTCCATCTTCATCATCCTGTGAGGAATATTCTGATAGTCACTCATCTTCAGATTCCTCTACTTCGGAAGATAGGAAAATGGAAGATCAACCAAATAGGCCTTGGTTAGATCAGGATGTTATTTTTATTCCTGGATAACAACACAAAATACCCAAAAATCCAAAGAAATGGATTCCTAAATTCAATCCTAAGGAGAGGTCTCCTGTAGAAGATCACATCAAAACCTTCATCCAAAATATTAGGCTAATAAATGTAGTACATGAAGATGTACTCTATAGGTTATTTCCTTACTCTTTTTAAGGGAAGCCTCTACCTGGTATTTCTCTTTAGAAATTAGATCCATTAATTCCTAGGATGATTTTGAGACCTTGTTTCTCCAAAATTTTGGAGATGATAGCACTGCTGAAGATCTGGTCATGGATCTATCCTCTCTAAGAATAAAAGGAAAATAAAGGGTCAAATATTTTAACTAGAGATTCTCCTGTCTAAAAAAAAAGAGTCTCTGCCAATGTTCTTCTAGAAGAAGAACTATTGTTCACCTATTACATCAAAGTTCTACCTACCCCTATTGCCATATGGGTTAAAAGAGCACACAAGAACAACTTGAAAGAGAATTTTGTGGAAGCAATCGAGATGGAAAAGGACATATTTTGCTTGAAACTTACAACCCAGACACTCAAGCTAACCAACCTTCTACATCTCATAGGAGACATGATAAATTCCCCAAACCCACTACACAAAATAAAGAACCTTTAGAAATGGACAACATGAAGAAGCTTCTACAAAAAATCTATAATGAGACGGTGCAATTAAAAAAGAAATACACTGAAAATCAAAACAATAACAGAGGAACTACAAGGCCACCTTTCAGGATACCTTACTAGCCTCCTCAAATGCCACCAAATCTTGAGGAAGGGTTCAATTCTGAAGAGATTTATGTCATTTTCAGGGCCTTCGTTCCTGAATCCAAAACTACCCCTGATGATGGTAAAGGAAATCCTAAAGGGATTGAAAATTCTGAGTCATCTGAGAAAGAACGGGATCAACATCTTAATACCGTAGAATTTATTTTCTGAATTTCCTATGGCCGAAGAGGAAGATGAACCTGAAGCTATTTGTAATTTCCAACACCCTTACAATACTAGAAGTAAAGGGGAGATTTCACATGATCCTTATTCATCATGTTCCACTCCCAATAAAGGAAACCCTCATTCCCGAAGTTGAATATAATATAATTGATAATGTGAAAAGGACTAAGGCCAATATATCACTCTTTGAATTACTGAAAATATCTTCCATGAGAGAATTCCTTTGCAAAAGCATGATTTTGAATAGGTCCATGGAAGATCAAGAAAGAAATTTAGAGACTTATTCTAAGCCTGATGGCCAAAAACCATGCCGGAAGAAAAATCCTCCCTTTTTACTCACTTTTGAGATATTCAACAGAAATGTACATAATTTCATGGTAGACTCAGGTGTCTCATTCAGTGTTATTCCACTTTCTGTCTGCAAAAAGATTAATGCATCATGGGAACCCTGTCTTACCCAGATTGCGCAACTCGGTCGATCCAGAGTCAAATTAGTAGGGGAGATTAATTTTTTTTTGTTGATCTTGTCTGTTGATCCAAGGATTCACCAGTAACAATTGATATTTTTTTTGCTGACATTCCCAAAGCATATGGCATGTTGTTAAGTAGAGACTGGTTAGAAAGACTTAAAGGTTATTTTTCTACTAATTGGTCCCATTTATGGCTCCCTTACAATGAAAGGCCTAATCAAATTAAGATCATTATAGAACCATACATGAAACAGACAATCACTGATTTGAATGACCCCAGTGAGCCTGCTGTCTACTTTATCTCGCGTATTGAACATTACAAATTTGATACATTCTTTAGGAATTTTCCTGTTGACTCCTCACCCATTGAAAATATTGAAAATAAGTCTGAAATTGTCAATTATATTGTTATTCCATTTTATGGTTCCATTGTACACAATGCATATAATATAAATACGAAGTTTAGACTAGATTTAGGTTCCTGGACTTTTTTAATGGATCCAAATCAAAAGAAGGATCTGGTGCAGGTTGTGTGTTGATGGATCCTAAAGGAACCAAGATTATGATTTCCTGCAGATTGGAATTTAAGTGCACTTATAACATTGCGGAATACAAAGCATTTGTCTAAGGACTCAGAAGAGAAATTGATTTAGGCACTCAGGTAATGGAATCCTATGGAGACTCTGAGATCATTGTAAAGCAGGTAGGAAATAATATCCACTACATATCACCTCGTTTAATAAATTATCAGAAAATGGTTAGGGATATGACTAACTCTTTTAAATCATTTAACATTAAGTATGTCCCTAGGTCCCAAAATTTTGATGTTGATTTATTGGCTAATAATGCATCTAGGATGATCCCTCCAAAAGGTATGTCTCCTGATACTTTTTCTATTGAGTTAATATTCATACCTTATATCCCAAACAATGTCACCAATTGGAAGGTGTTCGATGATGAAAAAAATATTATTGAATTTCTGATAGCTCAAGAGATTTTCAACTATGTAGCAATCGATGAGGATGATCATGAAATATCTTTATTCGATCCCAACTTTCCTTCCAACATGATTCCTAAATTAGTATTAAAATTGGAGAAATATTATGACTTGCAGGATAAATTTAGGGTCAAAACTAACTGTAAAACACATAGTTCTACTCTGAATTTTTAGTTTATCAACTCAGGAACCGAACAAAATTCATAACTCATTAATCTAGGGGTTAATTTCTCACTGGATGAGAATAAATCCTTTATCAAACTCTGCAAAGAATTTAAGGACATGTTTTCCTGGAGATATGATGACCTTAAAATCTTTGATACAAAATCATCCAACATAATATCCCTATGAATCCTAGTGCCAAACCCTACCAAAAAAAGATGAGAAAGATGCATCCTAGTCTTGAGTCGTCGGTGAAGAAAGAACTTTCGAAATTGTTAACAACAAGAATCATATTCCCTGTAAGACACACACAATGAATTTCTAATTTAGTCATGATTCATAAAAATAATGGGGAAATAAGATTATGTGTAGACTTCAAGAATCTAAATAAGGAATATGAAAAGGACAACTATCCTGTTCCTCCAATGGAACAAATATTCCAAAAAGTTGCAGGTGTCGAAATGCTCTTGTTGTTGGACGGTTTCTTTGGTTACAACTAGGTACTAGTTACCCCTTTTCACCAGCTTAAAACTTCTTTTAGAACACATTGGGGAACATTTTCTTATAGAGGAATGTCTTTTGGACTAATTAATGCAGGTGCCACTTTCCAGAGAACTATGGATATAGCTTTTAGGGGATTGATGCATAATTATGTAGTAGTGTATCTTGACCACATAACTATCCATTCCAAAAAGAGGCATGATCATTTTTTTTCTCTTAAGAAGGTATTTCAAAGGTGCATGGACTACGGTATCTCTTTGAACCCGAAGAAATCCATTTTTGCAGTAAAAAATGGTAAACTTTTGGGGTTCATAGTGTTAGAACATTGTATGGTCATCAATCCTGAAAGAACAAAAGTTATTTCCAGCATTGGAATACTCAGCTCGAAAAAATCTATGCAGTCCTTCATGGGTAAGATAAACTTCATCAAAAGGTTTGTGCCCAATTTTTATTAGATTTTTAAGCCTTTACAAGACATTATTAAAAAAGATATACAATTTAAAAGGCCTAACATTTAGAAAAAATGATTTTATTGAAATTCGTAAAGCTATTGTGGAATCTCTTGGGTTGATGTCACCTAACTTCACCAAGGACTTTATTCTCTATACATTAGCTACTGATTTTTCTTATGGTTCTATTTTAACATAGAAACAAAATGAGGACATTGAAATACCCATTTCTTTTATGAGTTCTACATTTAAAGGGGTCGAATTGAATTATTCTCAAATTGATAAATAAGCCTATACAGTTTACAAGTCTGTAAAACATTTCAGACGCTACCCCCTTAAGTCTAGGAGTAAGGTTATTGTGCCTTATACAGTAATAATGAATGTATTAATCCAAAAGGAAATTGGTTAAAAACGTGCCCATTGGATGGCTGTGCTTCAAGAATATGATATGGAGATCAATCCTGCTAAGATTGTGAAAGGACAAGGTTTGTGTTTACTTGCTTCCCAATCCAATGACCCTGAACATGAGAAAGTATAATGGAACCAAGAGGAAGGTACATCTGAAGGTTTTGTAAATGTTATTTCTGCTCCAACATCTGAATGGTATGATGATATTATGTTTTTTCTCACTCAAGAGTTTTCTCCTCAAACTTTAGATTTCAGGAAACACATATCTTTGAGATTGAAAGCTGCACCTAATTAGTTTATTGATGGTGTAATTTTTAGGATAAATTATGATGGAGTTTTACTTAGGTGTATTGAGAAAGTGGAATTTGATAACATTTTGTTGGAATTGCGTGCATGACCCATAGGAGGACATTATTCAGGAGATAAAAATGCTCACAATATCCTGAGAGCTTGTTATTACTGCTCGACCTTGTTTAGAGATACATATGCTTTTGTCAGAAAATGTGAAGCTTGTCAGAGATGTGCTAGTATGGTCAAGAATTATTCCTTTCCCCTTCAACTAATAACTGGTCAGTTTCCCTTTCCACAATGGGGTGTGGATTTTGTTGTCCCTATCACTCCTCCTTATTCCTTACAACACTGATACATCCTAACTACAACATACTACTTCACTAGGTTTGTAGAAGCACTTCCCCTTAGGATTGCCAATATGAATTCAGTAATATATTTTCTTGAGAGAAACATTGTCACTAGATTTAGGGTTCCATAGTATTTGGTGTTTGACAATGCATCCTATTTTAACTCCATTGATATCACTGAGTATTCCATTGAGAATGGGATTAAACTCAAATATTATTCCAACTATTACCCACATGGAAATGGATTGACTGAGTATTCAAACAAAAACCTCATCAATATTCTCAGGAATACTATTGCCACTCATCATAAAAATTGGCACACTCAACTCTTCAATTCTCTCTTGGAAGATCAGATTACCCCAAAGGATACCGTTGGCAATTCCCCTTATTGTTTGGTCTATGGAAATGAAGTTATTTTACCTTCAAACCTATTACTCCTGTCATTACAGTTGGCTCAATCTTTCCTACATGATGAATCTTCTCCACTTCAATACATGATTGATTCATTACCTAAATTATAAGAGGATACAGAGAATTCCAAAAATAAATTGCACCAACATAAACAGTTAGTCAAAATATGGTTTGATGAAAATATTCATCTGATAGGAATTTTGAAGTGGGAGATTTAGTTTTGAAATGGGACAAACAACACAAGGAAAAAAATGAATACACTAAGTTCCAGCGCTTGTGGTTAGGGCCCTTCATTTTTATAGAAAATCTTGGCCCTAGTACTGTCTCATTGCAAACACTAGAGGGTTTCCATGAGGCCTATGCAGTAAATTTCCAACTTCTCAAGAAATATTTTGTTTAACGTAAGCCTTGGCTTATCTGTACATATGTGTCATTTGTTTCTCTTTTCTTGTTTTGGGTTGTTTTCTAAATTTTTCTTTTTTAACAAAACATGCATTTAATGGAGCTTTTGGACAGGGTCATTTATCATTATTTTCTGATCCCTTTTGAATTTTTGGGATGGACATGGAACATTGTTTTTACTCAGTCTATTTTTAGGGATTTTTCTCAAGGGAATACAAAATATAATCTATGCAAATCTTATAAATTGATATTTTCCCACAAGAATCACCATTCTTCACAGATGTCTCATTTTGACAATTAAACTTCATAGGAGTGATTTGGTTTCCCTGTCATATGTTTCATTAGCAATTGATAGTAAATATTTTATCCTGGTCAACCTTTCTCGATCCTAGATCTCTCCTTGATCACCTTAAAACACAATAAATCCACCTAAATTACTGCCAATTGCAATATAGGGGATCTTATCACAAGCCATTCTATCATGTTCATAGATATTCAATGAATGACATTACACAAATTTGGTTCCCACGACAAGGTAATGGATTGGAATTTACATTGTAATTAATATTGTTTTTTCTTTGTTGACTACAACTTGTTGCACTCAAGGATAGGCAGTCTCATCACAAGCCAACTTGACCATGATTATGGGTCCTACTTTGGATTGAAATTATTGATAGGTGGTTACCCAGCCATGGTAATTTCTTTTAGTATCAAAACTAAAGGCAAGGAGTCTCCTTACAGAGCTAGCTTGTTCAGCTTCCAGGTAGGTTTTTTGAATGGAATTGCTCAGTGCAATGGTCTTGTTTCAACAAGTTGTGGTTCTATTTAGTTTCTTTGCAAAACAAAAACAGAAAATAAAAAGTGACGTAGGAGCATCCTGCTCTCCATTTCAAATTCCAAGCTCAATGTTGGATCAGGCCTATAAAGGGTCTTCAAAATCTAAATTGATGGTATTCGAACCATCACATTGTAAATAACCTATGTTTATTTGATTCTAGATAATGGTGAGTCAGTTGAGTGAGTCATTAGGTGGATGATGAGTCAATTGATGAATCATGTACCAAATCGCTCAATAAGGGAAGCGAGTCATAGGATAAGATTTAAGGTATATTGTAATCAGGATTTGCTAGCAGATTATGTGGATCTGAAACCAAAATGGTTCATGAATCTTGTTGTGTATATATGTAAGCCTACGAGGCATAGTAGAGGGGGAGAGAAGAGAAAAGGAAAAAGATAGACACAGAGAATAGATAGAGGTTAGTAGGGCCTGTAGGAGTCATGGAAGGCCAATTAAATATATATCAGGCCTTAGGAGATCAGAATGTAGGTTCTGAGACAAATTGAATGTATAATTTCCTTATGTAAATGAAGAAAAAGCCTATTTGACATATCTCTGTATGTGTAAATGACTTCAGTTTGAATGTATAAATTCGTGAACTAAATGATTGGATAAATTATTTGTCCATATGTGAAAATCCTGTATATGAATTTAGGGTTTCTGAAAGTGGGAGAAGCAGAGATCGACGGATCGATGCTCTGATTCATCGAAGGAATCAGATGAATGATCCATTGATGATTTTATAAATGAATGCGTGTGTGTATTAACCCTATTACAGGTCAAGGAGCGAAGTTGATCATTGAAGGATCGAACAAGATGGATATTCAAGCATGTGCATGGTTTGATTGATTGAAGAAAATTGATTCTGTAGATGCATAATTAAAATATTAACTAATCTCCTTGAGAAAGATCAGACACTGGGGAATGATCTTAGAAGAAGATCAACGGTCACGATCAAATCCCACAAGAGAAAGGTGTAAGGAAGATAAAGAATACGAAAAGATAAGATGAGACCCACATCTGATCTCACATTAACGGTCAGGAGGGAAGTCGCATAAAATCAATGGTTGTAAAGAGTTGCGGGAAAGGAATTGCACGAGGGAAATTGCAGAAGTTCAACTTCTGGAAAAGTTGGATCTACAATCTGATTGTAGAAAAGACTGTTGGGGATGCATAATTGCAGAAGTAAAAGTTAAGTTTTAAATCTGCATCCCGCATTCTGCATTGCATAAAAGGTGAATGTAGAAATCACGTTGCAGAAAAGAGCGTGCATAAAGGATGGTGCGGAAAAGCAAGTTTACCGAAACCTGTCTTGCGGAATTGAACCTGTAGAAGTAGAGCTGCGAAATAGAGTTGCATAAGAATATTTAACACATCAATTTGGCTGTCAGGAAGGGTTTAAGGTCCCTCCATGCTAGGAATTTCATGTGTTTGATCTTAGAGGTGGAAAAAAGCATGCCAACAAGGTGGTGTGCGACATCAAAAAGAAAGGGAAATCGATAAATAGATTGTGAAATAAATCAAGGTGATTCATGGTCTGAGGATTTGGGATTGATGGAAGGCTTCCTAAGGTTCGTCACAAACTTCCCTCTCATGCTTGCATATCAATTCTAGGGATACCTCTTTTCTCCTAGGTTACCTTGGGATTTTGTCATAACTCCAACGTTTATAATGCAGCTACAAGGCCTAAATACCTTGGGAATCTCCATGGTTCGGTTTGATTTCTCTGCTCCTTTGGGCCTCAATCCTCCTCACACTCATCCACGGGCCACATAAATATTGGTTTTCATAGACGTTACTCTCTCACTGGGATTCATCACCACCAATAACACATTGTTTTTCACAACGCTTGAAAAGGGAGACGTGTTTGTGTTCCCAAGAGGTCTCGTACATTTCCAACTCAAAATTGGTGATGTCAATGTAGTATCCATCTTCGGACTGAGTAGCCATAATCCAGGAACTCAACAGGTCGCAAGGACATCGTTCGGAGCCTCTCCTCCGGTAGATCCAACGGTTCTTGCCAAATATTTCATGATCGATGCCAAGCTCGTAGAGCTTCTCCAGAAGAAATTCAAATACTCAGCTTTATCTGGATCTGATGACGATGCCTCGTCTCATCTCATGATGTGCTTCCCATCACAATATTATTTAGTAGACTACTTCTTTTCTTCTACTCGTTCAGTTCAATTCAGTTGGAATTTGGATAAATAAATAAAAGGACGCTGTCGATCTTATTCTCTTCACTAAGTAATAGCTAGTCATACTATGTAATTCCATATTTAATAAATTAAAGTTTTATAGACATGTTTATTTACATCAATATCATTAAAGTTATAAATTTTTTTATGTGTAACTTTTACACATAAAAAACATTTACCCTCAATATTTAAAAACAAAATTTACACATAAAACAACTTGCACGCAATTTTTAGAATATCCTTGACATATACAAAATTTTAACATGTTTGATCTACATGCATAATTAAAAAACTTGAAAATGTTCATGTGTGAATTCCAATGGATAAGTATATCCCTATCATCGTTCATGCATTATAAAAAATAATATAAAAAATAAGACATTGTTATCATATGCCATTTGAAATGCATTAGTAATCATGAGAAAACAATACAACAATTAGGACCATAAGCATCTCTTTTCTCGACATGAAATGATTAACAATCTCATACAATCCATCATTCTCTTCCTTTAATGCTTCAAAATTAAATTATTTGGGAAAAATACATAACAAGGGAGCCTCATGCTATAGATAAGATGATTGATTTTAGGTAGTAAGGATAAATTAAAACACTTAAATTTTTTAATTCAAGGGTGTTTGTACCATGGAAATGGTCAACATGATTCTTTTAAAAGATCTAATGCAACTCGAAGAATCGATAGCAACAATATATATATATAATTGAAGCAAATACTGAATTTATACGACAAACTATGCAATAGAAACATGGTTATTTTTTTTAGGATATTGTGACGGGATGAGGGAAATGATTCTTGTGTATGATTTCATGCCTAATGTAAGTCTTCATGATTATTTGTACAAATATCTTGTTTGTCTCAATTGGACCTTGAGATTGAAAATATGCATGCAAACAACACAAGACATTGAGTACCTTCACAAAGATGCATCTCAACCAATCATCCATAAAGATATTAGGCTTCAAATATACTTTTGTATGGAGAAACATGAGCAAGAGTTGTGGATTTTGGTTTAACTATATATGGAAATAGAGGGCCCATTTCTCTTATTAAAAAAGGGGATGTTGTCTATTATGATCCAGGTTAATTTAAGTCTCAAAATTTTATAAAGAAGAGTGATCAATGCATAAAACTCATTTTTGCTGTGCTAGATATTTTAAGTGGGAGAAAAGAATATAATATAGATTTTGATTCACTCAACATTATTTAATGAGAAGTTCCCTTAATCAACAAGCAAAAGTAATAGTCGTTCTAGACATTGGTGTGGATTTACGATGAATTGTAGAAACTTCACTATGAATGGATGATATTGAAAATATTTCTATTAGGAATGATGCTAATGAAAGACAAACCTTGTTAGGTGTGGCTCTATTGCAACTGATTCAAAGAAGTCATCATTATCTGTGTACCAGAACTTGCTTCCTGGTTTTTTGCATGGTATGTAGAGTATGAGTGTTTGCATTCATTATTCTTCACAAATTAAAGGTATTGCATTGATATAGTAGTAGTTTTAAACAAAAAGAACAATAAGTTGTTTATTTTTAACATTGATTTTGATTAAACATCATATATATGTTTATATTTGTTAGGTATAACTCCCGATTCAATTATATTCCAATGCCAATGCATATATTTATACATTTCAGGCGGTGGTTGAGATTCTGACCAGCCTATCCATATTCCTACGTAACTGTTCATCTTCCTATTCTTTATTTATTTATTTACAATATATAATCCCTACGGATTATATTCTAACAATCCCCTTCTTAATCCGAAGGGGTGTTCATAAGTCCAAGCATGTTTCTGAATCTTTCAAACTTTTCTCATCTAAGCGCTTTGGTGAAGATGTCTGCAATTTGATCATTTGTGGAACAATGTTGAAGATGGATTGTCTTGGCCTCTACATGATGTCGAATCAAATGATACTTTGTATTGATGTGTTTGGTTCGATCATGGAATCTAGGATTCTTAGCCAACTTGATTGCACAAGTATTGTTGACCAACAATGGAGTGGAGTTCTCTTGTTTTTCTTGCAAATCTTCAAGTTTCTTCCTGAGCCATACTATTTCTTTCATTGCTTCACTTGTAGCCACATATTCTTCTTCTATCGTTGAATCTACTGGAACTGACTTTT